>CAUYLG010024797.1:0-42331 GCA_963573385.1 Cacajao melanocephalus
GAACTAATTTACACTCCCACCAACAGTGTAAAAGTGTTCCTATTTCTCCACATCCTCTCCAGCATCTGTTGTTTCCAGACTTTTTAATGCTCGCCATTCTAACTGTCCTGAGATGGTCAAGTATATGGTATTCTACAAGTTTAAATTAAATTCCTAGTATTTGATAAGAAAGTTTAAATTAAACACCTAGTATTTAATAACTAATTTTAAATATGAGGTATAGGTAGTATTGAAATAAGTAGGTTTTCAAGCAAGCTTAAATACCTAGTGTTTAATAAGCAAGTTTAAATACGAGGTAGAGATAGTATTTAGATAGTAGGTTTACAAACACCTAGTATTTGGTAAGTAAATATGTAGTGATTTACAAGGTCTTGCCTAGAAAATCTGATGACGTGGCTGGCTCTCCCAAATACCAGTCCCCGGGGAGGAGTTGTGGGTGGACTTGTCCCCTCCCTCCGGCTGGTCCAGGAACGCTCCGAAGGCAGGGTGCTTGGTGATCCCTGTGTCCTGGTGCCAGTCCCAGAGCTGGAGATGTTTAAGTCATTTCTAAATCTATAAAGCATCCCCTCCCACGTTTCTTTAAATAATATGTCCCCTGGGGCAACTAAAGTACGATTTTATGAACAAACATTTTGATTTTATTAAGCAGTCCAAGAACTTTTCTACCTTGAGTGAGGTTCTCTGTGCATCGGCAAGCAGCTGGGGTTTCCTCCAAGGAACCCCTGATGAGAAGGCCGTGTGGGAACCTGCTGGGAGGGGCCCGGCCTTGTCGGTGCTGGGGCTCAGTCCCAGGAGCCTCCTCTGTCTTCTGATGTTCCAGGAGCCACGAGCCTCCTCTGCACCAGAGCCGACTTCTCTGGGTGGAGTCTGCGCAGGCGGCTGCCACCACCTGGCTCTGATACCCTAAAGAAGAAGCGAATCCTCGGAGTACCTGGGATGCAGCACCACAGTCGGGGGACAAGCAATGCCAGGGCTGGCTGAGGGGGCTCCGGAGGAGGGGATTGCCTGCTTGCTGCTGTGGAAAAGGCAGGTTCTAAAGATCAAGACCCCAGGCCCAGCGACACGGACGTGCAATGATGCAGGCGGGGCTCCAGCCCTGCTCTCGGAGGAGACGCTGCTCACCGCGCCAGCTGTCCGTGTCACAGACCCTCTAGGACCCCCTCAGTGGGCTTGTGATGCTGGCAGCCTTTACCAAGCATAGTGTATCAGAGGTTTTTGCGTGATTTTCCTTGTCGTGTAAACGTCGGCTGCAGTAAGGCGTTTCTGTGCCGCGTCCCATGGACTCTTCCTTAGCCGTGTCCTGTGAGTCTGGGAGTGCCCAGTGGCACAGCTCGATTGCAGTGGGTGGCTGGGACATCTCAGTTGCAGGATGACTCACTGGCCACACCTAGTTCTCTCGTGCTTTGAGATGGGAGGAAGTGCAAGACCCCTGCTCCAGGTCGGGAGGGTGCTGAGGGATAAATGATGTATTGATTCTGCTCAGGACCTCACATCCAGCTGTGGCAGCCCCAGGCCCTGAGGTTCACAAAGCCCCAGGGAAGGCCTCCAGCTCTCCAGCGCTGTGGGCCCAGCAAGTCCCAGACAGGACAACCGGCTTCCGTGTGCCTCTGGAGCTGACTTTGTCCTCAGCCAGTTCCTCAGGGCAGAGGCCCTTCCCAGATAAGGGGCTCCAGAGGGGACTGCCTGTATGCCAATATGAAAACGGCAGATTGTCAAGATCAGGAACCCCGGCCCAGGGACACGGAAGTGCAATGGTGCAAGCTGGCTCCAGCCCTGTTCTCGGAGGGCCCGCTGCTCACAGCACCAGCTTCGAACTTCAAGAAGCATGTCCCACATCATCCCCAACATAACCATCAACCTCACTCAAAGGAACGGCAGTCCCATTGGAACACAAGCCCCTCTGGGCGGCAGAGTCAGCATTCTCTGTGTCCAGCCCCTAAAAGGCAGCTTGGCTCACAGCAGATCTTCCATAAATACCTGTGGAATGAATATTCCGTGCACTCCGGAGAGGCCTACAGCGTGCAGGTGGCCGGGGCTTATGGAAACCCTGGATTCTCTGTCTGGAATCCCTGTTTGGGGAGTCACCATCGCACACAGCTGAGGACACCGAAGGGGCAAACACAGCCACTGGTGCTAAGATGCAGCACTGTTCACTCGGTGCCAGAAACTAGAATCTTGTTCATTAGCAGCCAGAATTTATCCTTTGGCAAACACCAGCGTGTTGGTCAGTGTAAGCTCCACTGTGCAGAAGAGAAATCTGAGGTCCAGAGATCAATGGGAAGAGGTGGGGTGGCTGACAAATGCGGGAGAACCCCGTGGTTACATTCCAGGGTTTCCTAAACCAGAGCCACATGCACACTGCAGGGCTCCCCGGAGTGCACAGAGGATTCGTCCCACAGATGCCGTTATGGAGGACCTGCTCTGGGGGCTGGGGACAGAGCATGCCGACTCGGCCACCCGGAGGGCTTGTGTTCCGGTGAGACTGCTGTTCCTTTGAGTGAGGTTTAGTGTTATGTGGGGGATGATGGGGACATGCTTCTTGAAGTTCGATTCTGGAAAACCACCTGTTAAATTGTCCAAATTCCAGAATATGCAGCTGACTGTATGTGTACCAGTGTGTTGAGTTTTAATTTTTAATTTTATTTTATTCTGAATGGACATCTTGCCACCCCATGAGACTGTGTACCCATAGGTCATCAGGCTTGCAACAAGGTCAAAACCAAAAAAGAGCCTGGCCCCGGCCATGTTGTGTTTCTGGGTGTGCTTGGGTCCCTGCGCCATGCAAGGAGCATGTCACCTGGGGCTGGGATCCATTGGGACACAGGTGCCCAGGGTGGGTTCTGGCATTTGGAAGGGATAGTGCGATGCCAGGGCTCTATCTGCACAGAGTTGGGAAACAGTTGTGGGTCTCACTCCTCCCCACTGAGCCTGGGCATGCGGGCAGAACCCAGGCGTGGGGGCATGGCCTGGAGGGTCAGGCTGTGCAGACAACAGTGGGAGGGACGAGATACCTGCAGAGGCCCCGTGGCCAGTGGCTGCAGTTTCCACTAGAGGGCTCAGGCTTGCGCACAGGCGTCCCTGGCTCCCCAGGAGGGCAAGGCCGCCTGGCTGGCACAGCTCTGCCGCCTGTCATGAGCTGAGCTGAGCTGAGCGAGAGTCCCGGCTGGGGGCTGCCTCAGGGGCCTGCAATACCTGGGCCTGTTTGCAAAGGGACAGAGCCACCTAAGAATCCTCCCCTTCCGTGCTCAGTGGATGCATCCAAACGGGACTCCTTTTAATATGTCTCTGTCCTTTTTCTCCTTCTTCAAATACCAGGGGTTGCTGTAACCTTTGGGCCTTCTCTGACCCAGAGGTGGCCACAGAGAGCAGAAATGTGTTCATTCCGTCATCAGGCTTGAAGAGCAGCAGGCACTGCTCTGGGCACAGGAGAAAAGGGGAGAGCAAGAGTGATCCACACTCTACCCTCATGGAGCTCACCTTCCGGGGCGGTGGGGGCCAGAGGAGAGACCAGGAAACGAAACCCAAGTCAACGCAAAGCTTGGTTGACAGGGTAACAGGGGCTGAGTGGAGAAAGAGATGGCGGAGTAGGGGCACTGGGGTGTGGACGATGGGGTGGCGCTGGGGGTAGCTGCTATTTAAATAAGGCCACGGGGAGGCCTCACCGGAGCAGAGACCAGAAGGGGCATCTCCGGGTGGCAGTTACAGAGAAATCTGGGTGATGGCACCCGGGCAGAGGAAGCAGCGGGTGTGAAATCTCTGTGGTGAGAGATCCCTCAGTGACCACAACAGGACACCTGGAGTCAAGTGGAGAGAAAAACGCTTCCTTGGTAACATGAAGCTTGGGGCTCTGAAACTGCCCTTGTCAGGGCGAAACTGGGGGATTGGAGACACAAGCTTTCATTACAAGCAGGTGACCGGCTGGCTGTCCTTTCAGGACCTAACAGGCAGAGGGAGCGGTCAGGGCAGCTTTCAGAGAGCAGCCCTCAGCAGGGCCGTGCTGCACTCAGGACCCAACAGCCCGCATGAGACTCAGTGGCTTCCCAGAGCTGCCGAGGAGCAGGGCGGTGTCAACACAATCCCAAACCCACATGAAAGCTTCCCAGGGATGGGTTCCAGTTTCAGGCTCATCATCAAGGGTCAGCCCCAGCCCTTTTGCTCCCCTTTTTCAGAGGATTTACTCAAAGCTGCTCGGTGCCCGTGGATGGCAGAACCACCGGTCGTGGTCAACGAAGACAGCAAGAGCGCTTCCAGTGCCGCAGCTCCCGGACTCCTTATTCAGAGAGGAGGGCGCCATGCCTGCTTCTGGGGAGGGAGGCCCCTTTGGTCCAGTGGAAAACTCGGCTCCGTCCTGCTGAGGCGCAGGGGATGCTGTTGGGAACTGGTGCCGTCTGCATGCTTCTTTTGTCCTAGTTGCAACCATGGATCACCTCTCGGGGGTGACTGGGAAGGAAAAGTTAAGTATTAAATTTGAGCTCAATTGAACGTGAACACAAACAGCGGTCGGCAAGTCCCGGAGCAGGTTGTGTGAGCCCCTCCAGGTGTTCATCCAGTGCCATTTCACAGAAATCTCTATTTCAATCGATTCCTCTATGTTAGTTATTGAAAAATAATAGACAATTACAAAAACAGGTAGACCTTCTTGTGTTCCTTGAGCTCGGTCCCGTAGGGCCTCGTGACTGGGCCTCAGGCCAAACAGCTTGTTACAAAAAGAGCTAGGGGCCCAGACGGCGCCGAAGCCTCCTGAGACCTCTCCGCGTCTGTGCACAGACGTGGCCAACTCTGGACTCCAGGCTGCTGCTTCTGGATCTGGTGGTGAATCCTCCATGGTCTGGTGAGTGTAAATATCTTTTCCTTTCTCCCCTTCCCGTTGCAGTTTGCTAATTACATCAATCTGCTTATTATTATATCATTTGCTTATTATATCTGCAATGCCATTTACGTGGGATAAAGATTGTTTATCCTTAAAGGTATCGTGCGTGTGTCTTTTCTTCTCCCCTCGTGCGTTTCCGGCACAGAACATTTTTGGCGTCATGAACAGGATCTGAAAGTGAAAGCATGCCATTTTTCAGCCACAGGGACCAGGCTGGGAGCTCGAGGACTTCCCATATCCTGGGATGGGAACTTCCCCAGTGCTTCACCTCGGCCATTGAGCGGTCCAAGGGAAGTGGCCTTTGTGAAAGCTGGAAATCTAAATTAGTGCATTTTGAATCATTGGCTGTGCGTGAGGCGCTGCAGGGAATCCCAGTTGGTAAAGGAGATATTGAGGGAATTTCCTGGTGTGGATGGTACTTGCTTACCGCTAATAAGTTGATGTGCCAAGATAGGAACTCGTTGCTTTAAAAGAAATGTAAGCTGGAAAAGGAAAATGCTAATCTGACTACCAGACTGGCCCTGGCCCAAGGCAGGGCCGACGTCTTGACTGATCAGCCTCAAAGCTGTCAGCCTATTGCTGGAGAAACTAGCTGCTCGTGTGGCACGATCAAGGTAAAACTGAAGACCTAGTCAGCTGGGGTGTGGAGGAGGCAAAAACCCAGCTCTCATCTCAAGGATAAGAAACGAACCCTCATGACATTCAAGGACCTGCACAAGCTGCCAAATTCCTTGGCTTCCTATGGAATACAGGGAAATAGTTTATTTTACCAAAGGCTAAGGCTAAAATACTAGATTTGCAACCCCTACCACTAAAAAGAAGGCCCTAAAATTCATCAGCTTGTTTGGATTCTGGAGACATCGTATTCCCCACTTGGGTAACATTTTACAACCTCTGCATACAGGCACTAGGAGACACTATGACTGGCCGGGCTCGTCTGTAATCCCAGCACTTAGGGAGGCTGAGGCAGGAGGATCACGAGGTCAAGAGTTCAAGACCAGCCTGGCCAACATGGTGAAACCCCATCTCTACTAAAACACAAAAATTAGCTGGGTGTGGTGGTGTGTACCTGTAATCCCAGCTACTTGGGAGGCCGAGGCGGGAGAATCGCTTGAACCCGGGAAGTGGAGGTTGCAGTGAGCCGAGATCATCCCACTGCACTCCAGCCTGGGTGACAGAGTGAGACTTTGTCTCAAAAAAAAAGAAAAAGAAAAGAAAACGCTGTGACTTTCACTGGGGAGAGAAAGAGAGCATGGCTTTTGAACAAGTTAAACAACACAGGCCCTGGAGGTCTGGTCCATGCAGGATGGGTCAGCAGAACTGCAGGTAACTGTAGGAGGTCAACATGCTCATCGGAGCCCCAGGCAGAAACAAGATGGGAAGAGGGCATCCTTGCAGTTTTGGACCCAGAAGCTGCCAGAGGCTGGCAAAGCTTATACCCCCTTCAGAATTCAACTGTTAGCTTGCTGTTGGGCTTCTCTGGAAACAGAGCACCTCTGCTTCAACCACGATGTTTTTATGATGACCTGGGTCATGCGTTCTCCCAGAACTCACTGGTTCTGGTGAAGGAAGCGGTGGGAGCAGCAGCTGGCTGAATTGGTAGCCACCCTGCAAGCTTTTCAGGAGGAGGCCAGAGGGATTTGTCACTTGTGTACCGACTCTTGCTCGGTAGCAAACAGACGCCTCTTACTACTTAGATGCCCCAATGGCAACGAAACAAATGGTTAATTGGGAATAAAGAGATCATGGGAAAGCAACACTGGGAAGATCTCTGAATCCTGGCACACACTGGGCACACGCTACCATTGTCACTGTTTTCCATGCTGGTGCTCATGCATCTCTGCTTTCTCTTAGCCTATTTAATCAGCAGGCAGATCAACAGGTCTAAATTCCCACCATAACTGCAAAGCTGGATGCAGATGAATGAATTACAGCACATTCAAGCCCTGCAATGGGAAGGACTGTAATGTATGGTGGCGTAATTGATAGTGATTCCTGGGAAGAGGGAAAGGTCATTTTATACAGTACACTCCAGACTCTTTTGCTATAAAACCGCAATGCAGGTTGCCCAATTGGCAGTGGTACCTTGTCAGCAATTAACCCTTGAGGAAGTTTCCGCCCCAATAGAAACAACAGATAGAACCCGGGAATTCGGGTCTATCCGAGTGGTCAACTTAAATCCTGGAGCCAAAATATGGGTACAGTGTCCATCAGATCCCGCCCCTAAGGCTGGTGACCTTATAGCTAAAGGAACAAAGCATGAAGGCGTAGTACAATTTCCCAAAGACAAAGAAGAGTGTCATGTTCCCCTCTGTTTTTGTTATTAGAGAGAATAACCTGTCTGCCAGACATCAGTACCTGGTTCATCACGTCTGAGGCTGAGAATGAGTTCACGGACTGGGTACCCTCCGCTGCAAACAGAAAGCCAGCCGCAGTCAGTGCCGGCTAGGCATCGAGCCGCCAGAGGCCGCCGGGAATGGGCCACCTGGGAAAGTCGTCCCCACTAACATTTCTGAATGGATTTCTGATACCAATGGGGATGGGATAATAATACCTGAAATCCAGCCTGGACTTCTTTCAACCAAAGCAAACAGTCTGTTTTTGCCCAAGCCCCAACGAGACAGACAGCACCTTTGTTACTTAAATGACACATTACAGCAATACAATTAGAGTAGAACTCTTCCTGTTCCCTGGGGGACCCTCTGGGTACGCGGATCCTGTGGGTGGCGGCACCTGCCCCCATATCGGTTGGGGAGATGCACTTGGGAGTGGCCATTAACTCCATTCACCATCGGGATGATATTCCCCTCCCCAGTAACCTAGATGCTTACAGACATCGCTGGTTGCGAACGCGCCGGCCCCCCTGGTGGTGGTACCCTATCACAGGATTCTCTCCCGCCGCCGCTGCAATCCTGCTTCAGCAGCAAATTCAAACATTAAGCTTACATGTTGAAAAAGCTCTTAACAACTTAGGTTGTTATCAGATGAATTTGCTCAGCTGTATGCTGCTGTGTAGCAAAATTGAACGGCATTAGAGAAGCTCCCCGCAGCCCAAGGAGGGCTTTGCGCCTGGCTGTGTACTGAGTGTTATGTGTATGTCGCTGACAATTCTCACAATATTACTCTCCTTGCAAAGCCCTGGTGGGTGTGGTTTTTATTAATTGTGCTTTTAATTCTCCTGTGCTTACGCTGTATCTGTAAGCTATATCCACTGTGCCTACCCCGTTTATCTGTAAGGGTATTTTCCTACAATTGAGTATCAGATTGAGGCCGAATGTGGAGGAAACGATAAATCTTAAATCTGAACTCACTTGAACACGGACACAATGGTCAGCAGGTCCCGGAGCAGGTTGTGTGAGCCCCTCGAGGTGTTCATCCAGCGCTGTTTTGGAGAAATCTCTATTTCAATCGATTCCTCTATATTAGTTACTGAAAAACAATAGACCATTGCAAAAACAGGTAGAACTTCTCGTGTTCCTTGAGCTCAGTCGCGCAGGGCCTCATGACTGGGCCTCAAGCCAAACAGCTTGTTACAAAAAGAGCTAGGGGTCCAGACAGCGCCGAAGCTTCCGGAGACCTCTCCGCGTCTGTGCACGAACCAGTGGCCGACTCTGGACCCTAAGCTGCTGCTTCTGGATCTGGCGGTGAGTCCTCCATGCTCTGGTGAGTGTAAATATCTTTTCCTTTCTCCCCTTCCCATTGCAGTTTGCTTATTACATCAACCTGCTTATTATATTAATTCGCTTGTTATATCATTTGCTAATTATATCTGCATTGCTCTTGACATGGATAAAGTTTGTTTACTCTTGAAGGTATCATGTGTGTGCCTTTTCTTCTCCTCATCACGCCTGATTCACATCTCCCTCGCAGAACGGTGACACTCCCGCGGAGTTTCAGGGCTTGAAGGGAAATGCATCTAGTCTGGCCCTTAATGCACTTCTGGGTCCTGCAGCTTCATTCTGACTCTGTTAGCTTAAGTCTGAAATTTGACAACTGATACTCTTCCGGGCTCAGCTAAGGTGCCAAGGTTGGGTGGATGGAGGTGATGCCCAGCACCAACCCTGCCATTTGGAAGTTTTCAACAAAGTGAATCAGAACTCACTCAGAAGCCACATCATTTTCACCGAGCCCATCTGGCTGCCTTTGTGGGATGCCGGAGAATTAGGGAAGGAAGGAAAAGAAAGGATATCCCGTTTCGAAGCATCAGCTAGCACCTTTTAAGCTGTAGAATCAAGAACTCGCCTCTGGGATGGCACTACTCTGGTGGGTATGGCCAATGCCCTTGTGGGTGGAGTTGGGGTCTGAGACTGTGCCACACACACACCTGTTCATCCCCCAGAGTGCCAGCCACACACTGGGGACCATGTGGACACTTCTTACCTGGATGAGGATGTCGAGAGCTGGCTGAGAGAGAAGCAGTGTTGACAGTCAAGATCACCCTGAAGAGTCTCAAGCATGCACGCAGTCTGGTCTATTGGTGGGGCTTGGCGTCTAGATAAGGCAGTTGGCATGTATTCAAGGGACTGTGCTGTAAGAGCAGCAGGAGCGTTTAAACAAGAAGTCTCTCCCAATCCAGTGGGGTGCAAAATGTGAGTGTGGCGGCCTGGCTGGGGCAGCAGGTCCAAGCTCCTCACCAGCAGAGAATGGGGTGGGGCAGGGGCCGCCTCACTGCTGAGGCTGCGTTTCTCTCTCGGGAGGGCAGACGTGCCTCTTCTCTTAGTCTCCCTGCTCTTTACTGAGCTCACACAGCTGAATTCCTCTAAGGGGAATGTAGGTTGGCCAGGCTTTACTGTGTTAAAGATGGATTCATTAATGAGTGAATAAGCAACATTGGATGTGCCTTTCTGAGGACCCCAGGGTGCTGAAGGTGATCTCCGCTCAAGGCTTCCCACGGTCTAGTCCTGGGAAGTCAGGAACTGGCACGTGGACCCGCTGTTCCCAGGCTGGGTCCCGTTACTTGGCTCTCATCTCTGCCTCGCTGGACAGAAGTTCAACACAGTCTTCCAAATGGCCACATCATGGGAGTGGGCCTCTACCTTCACTCTCCTGTCTAAACGTCTTCGTCTGCCTTTGAAGGGTATTCATGATCCGCCTCCAAATTACCGTTCCCTCTCACCTCCTATGATTCCTCTGTGACCCTTCTGAATCACAGCATCCAATGACAGTCTTCTCTGATCCCCTCCGACTCCTTAGACCCTCACTCCTGAAGCTCCTTCTCCTGCAAAGCCTCCCTCAGCCCCTCCCACACGCCTGGTCAGTCCGCCTCTGCTTCCTCCAGCATATTTTTCATTTCCCTTTTGCTTTACAAACGACAACACAACACGCATCTATTTTCTTTGCAAAACCAGGTTCTCCTTGAAGAGAGGGTCGTTATTTATCCTCGCATGCCTGGTACCTACATCGCGCCTGATTCACGGCAGGTGCCAGAGGACCCTGCAGGTTTCATGGAATAGTGAGGCTTCCTGGACAGACACCCCCAGGGAGGGAGCAGTGGGAGGAAGCCCTGGTCCTGGATCCAGAGAGCGGGGAGCAAGGCTGCGGGTGTGGCTGTGCATGTGGCAGCTGCCTCCTATTCTAGAGCCAGGCTGTGTGGGATGACCTTGGTGCCAAGGGGCAGCAATGCCCTCCATATCATCATCTTGTACATTTAATTTTCTTTTTTTGAGATGGAGTTTCACTCTTGTTGCCCAAGCTGGAGTGCAATGGCACGATCTTGGCTCACCGTAACCTCCGCCTCCCGGATTCAAGTGATTCTCCTGCCTCAGCCTCCCGAGTAGCTGGGATTACAGGCATGAGCCACCATGCCCAGCTAATTTTGTATATTTAGTAGAGACAGGGTTTCTCTATGTTGGTCAGGCTGGTCTCGAACTCATGACCTCAAGTGATCTGCCCACCTCAGCCTCCCAAAGTATTGGGATTACAGGCGTGAGCCACCATGCCTGGCTTAATTTTTGATTTTAAAAAAGTGATGTGACATTTCTACAATAGTGGGAAAACCTGGCTCAGTTTATTATCCCCCCAGAAAAAGAATTTTAATAATCTCACCTCTTTAAGCAGCTCATAGGACCAACCCTTGGCTTGGTCATGTGTCTCAGAGGGGTTCAGCTGGACTGTCCCCCTCACCATCCCTGATCTGGCCATGACCTTCCTCAGGGAAGTCCTTTGGAAATTCCTTCCTTTGGAAATTTCCAGAGGAACCCGAGACTGAAGCGGGAGGAGATGGTGCCTTTGGCCTTTGTGGTATGGCAGTTCACAGGCTGCCCCCGAGTTGCCCAGCAAAGGGAGGAGATGCAGAAGTAGCCGAGCTGTGCCACCAGGGGTAGGAGCTGTGCAGCACTTCCAGCAGACCCCGACCTGAAGCTCAGCGCAGGCATCCCTCCATGCGTTTCCAGACTCCCACTGCCTGTGGGGTAGACCCTTTAGGCATCTCCACCCAGCCCCCAGCATGCGCTTGTCAGAGCCTGGCTGCCCCCGTCCCCCGTGACCATGTCCCTTGCCTCCTGCCTGACTCCACACACCCACATGGGAAGGAGACAATGCCTTCTCCCCTAAGAGCTCCCCTAAGAATCCTGGAGAACCCCCTTCTTCTCCCCAAAATGAATAGATACATCTGCAACTTATATTTCTTCAAAAGTGGCAAATTATGTTTTAAATCCACTTCCATCATCTGATCTCCACGTTGCTTTTCGCAGATGTGTTTGGAGGGTGGGGAAGGTGCAGAGGAGACATTTGTTTCCTGTTTCAGCCCAGATTGGAGAATGGGGGAAAGTAAAATATTTGTGTTCTTTGTACCCAGCTTGTTTTTCCTGTTTTCCTCCAAAACAAGAGGTCAGAACCCTTATGAATGAACAGCTTGTTGACTTCTATGTCTGAAAACACCCAAAATATCTCCTATTAAGGCCCCTGTTCCACTTCCTTTGTTCTGCTTGGGCAGATGAAGCTGTCTGTGCTCCAGAAACAAACAGAATTTCAAATTAGATTATTTGAATGAAGTCAGCAGCTGTTGATTCAGAAGAAATGAAGGGTCGGTGTCATCAGATCCTTGAGCAAGAAGAGACCTCGGGAAAACATCTGGCCCCGTCTCCTGCACAAGCCAGTGGGTGCCCAGGCTGGACGCCACCCAGCAGATGGTTTGCATCCTCTCACTGAATGTCCCCGGGGACAAGATACCACATCTCCCAGGCCACCCGTTGCTGACTGGCCGTTTATGGAAACATTTGTCTTGAGTTGAGCTGCTGCTTGCAGAAGTGATGGCTTTCAGGGGATATTGTTTGGGTAGGGGGAGAGAGAGAAAGTTTCTACTCAATTCCTGGAAATGACGAGGGAGCCACAGAAAAGCCTTCGCACAAGGGGCCCTAGGAGTGAGTCAAGGAACCTTCTGCTACCTCTCCAAATGTTCCCATCTAGGATTTCAGATGCAGCCTTGTGAAGGTTAGCTTTATGTGTCAACTTGGTTGGGCTGAGATATTGTCCAAACATCATTCTGAATATTTCTGTGAGGGTGTTTTTGGATGAGATTAGCATTTAAATTAGTAGAATCCAGTAAAGCAGGTTAGCTTCATCATGCCGGTGGGTCTCATCCAGTTAGGTGAAGGTTTGAGTAGAACAGAAGATTTAGCTCCTCTGAGCGAGAGGGAGTTCTGCCAGCGGAGAGTCTTTGGACTTGAAGTGCGACATCGGCTCTTCCTGGCTCTCCAACAGCCTGCTTTTTGACTCAAACTGCAACTCTTTTCTGAGTCTCTAGCCCGCCAGACTCTTCCATCAGATTTTAGACTTGCCAAATCTCCATAACTGCATGAGCCAATTCCTTAAAAAGTATTTTTTTCTATGTATAAACCCATCTGATCAGTTCTGTTTTGCTGGAGAATCCTGACTAAAACCCCAAGAAGTGGCCCCCAAAAGAGCGCAGGGTGGGATGGTTCTGATATAACAGAAGTATAGTATTCTATACACTCTAGAAAGGAATCTTCTGAAAGATGGTTTATTTTTCTACTTCAGTCTCAGCATGTTCTTGCTTTTCCAACATCTGAGGATACCTTATGCCTGCAGAATTATGCACTCCATTCTACCTTACAGACGTCCTGCCAGCATCTGCACCCAGCCACCAACTAGGAGCTCCAGTGCCCATCTCCTGCCAGAACTGCTGCTTTGGGTGGTCTTCTCATTTGCTTCCTCCCATTCTTTCTGCCCGTGGTAGACAAAGTTTCTTTCGAAAATGCAAATCTAATCATGCCTGAGCTATAACAGACCACCGGAGTCTGGTTTGAGGATAGAAGGACCCTGACTTGGACTCTGTTTTGGTGGCTTTCACTCTGGTTTACTCCAAAGCCACTAAGAGGCCACAAAAATACCGTGTGCTCCTCATCATTTCCCGGGTTTTATCTCAAAGACCTAGAACCCCACCTCCCAGCTCCACATCATGCCTCTGTCTACCTGGTTCACTGTATTATACTCAGCTAGTTTTTCCCAGAACTTACTGAGTCTCCTCCTACCTTAGGGATGCAGATATATTCTGTCATCTATGCAGACCATTACTCTTCTGTATTCAAACCAGAAGCCCCTCCAGGAGCTGATGGTTATTTACTGTGAGCTGGGAGAGAGAGAGGGATGGTGAGCCCAAGACAAGTTTAGATTTCTATTCCAGAGTCTTGTAACAACACATACTTTTTCTTCTTTGTTCTTATGATATTTTTAATTGTATGGCTCCTTATACCATTTATATGTTCCATGCCTTTCCTCACAGAAAGTAATCTCCTGGAAGCCTATGACCATTTCTAGGTTAATTTTTTCTGGATTCCTGGGCTCAGCAGGACGCATACCATATAATTAATTTTCAGTACATAAGGACTTGGGTGGATGAAAGCTCACCCAGCCTCTGAGTCTTGATGGACCTTGTCACCATCATGACCAAATACATCAGGATCTTTCTATGAAATCTTAATTTTTGCTTTTTTAAAATCAAAATTTAGAAATGATTTCCACCAGCAAGAGAAGAAAACACAGTCTCAGTTTTGCTAGGAAGTGGTAGACATTTGCCATTCTTTTTGGCTGCCTTGCCTTGCCTTTCCTACACTTGGAAAAATTTCTACCTTTGTGAGTCTTAACAGGAAGCAGAGTTACTTCCCATTAGAAAAGCTAAGAACTCCAGATATTTGTGTCACCTAGGCTCTGCCAATCAGATGTTGTCACATCTTTTAGAATCGAGAGCTAGTGATGCACAAAAAGGATGATGTGAGCATTCTCTGAGGCCATGGTGACCAGGGTAAACTTGAGTTCCTGGGGCAGTGAGATGGCTGCTGTTAGTGACAAGCATCCAACACTAGTTATTTGATGGTGCCAACAGCAGCATCTAACTTTCAGCAATAACATCCTCACTGGAGCCAAGAACTGGAAAGGAGATATATGGGAGGAGGCTGCTGAATCAGAGGACCCTGGGCCACTGAACCCCCATGAGTTTCCCTGACAGCCAGAAGCCCACCTTCTCTCTCTCTCTCAGAGTGGGCTCCTAGTCAATAAATGGTGCTGGGAAAACTGGCTAGCCATATGCAGAAAACTGAAACTGGACCCCTTCCTTACACCTTGTAGAAAAATTATCTCAAGATAGATTAAAGACTTAAATGTAAAACCCAAAACCATAAAAACCGTAGAAGAAAACCTAGGCAATGCCATTCAGGGCATAGGCATGGGCAAACACTTCATGATAAAAATGCCAAAAGCCATGGTGAAACCCCGTTTCCACTAAAAATACAAAAAAATTAGCTGGGTGTGGTGGCATACTCCTGTAGTTCCAGCTACTCGGGAGGCTGAGGCAAGAGAATTGCTTGAACCCAGGACACGGAGATTGCAGTGAGCAGAGATTGCACCACTGCACTACAGCCTGGGAAACATTGCAAGACTCTTTCTCAAAAAAAAAAAAATGCCAAAAGCAATTGCAACAAAAGCCAAAATTGACAAATGAGATCTAATTAAACTGAAAAGCTTCTGCACAGCAAAAGAAACTATCATCAGAGTAAATAAGCATCCTACAGGATGGGAGAAAATCTTTTGCAAGGTATGCATCTGACAAAAATCTAATATCCAGAATTTACAAGGAACTTAAACAAATTTACAATAAAAAAGCAAAAAACCCCATCAAAAAGTGGGCAAATGATATGAACAGGCACTTCTCAAAAGAAGACATTTACGTGGCTAACAAACATATTTGAAAAAAAGCTCAACATCACTGATCGTTAAAGAAATGCAAATCAAAACCACAATGAGATACCATCTCACATCAGTCAGAATGGTGATTATTATACAGTCAAGAACCAATAGTTGCTGTCAAGGCAGTGGAGAAAGAGAAACGCTTCTACCCTGTTGGTGGGAATATAAAATAGTTCAACCACTGTGGAAGACAGTATGGCAATTCCTCAAGGATCTAGAGCTAGACATACCATTTTACTCAGCAATCCAATTACTGTTATATACCCAAAGGAATATAAATCATTCTACTATAAAGACACATGAACATATATGTTTATTGCAGCAGTACTTACAATAGCAAAGTCATGGAACACACCCAAATGCCCATCAGTGATTGATAGGCATAAAGAAAATGTGGTATGTATATACCATGGAATACTGTGCAGCCATAAAAGGAATGGGATCATGTCCTTTGCAGGGACATGGATGAAGCTGGAAGCTATCATCCTCAGCAAACTGACACAGGAACAGAAAACCAAACACCGTATGTTCTCACTCATAAGTGGTAGTTGAACAGTGAGAACACACGGACCCAGGGCGGGGAACAACACACACCAGGGACTGTTGGGGGATGGGGAGTGAGGGGAGGGAACTTAAAGGATGGGTCATTAGGTGCAGCAAACCATCGTGGCACATGTATACTTATGTAACAAACCTGCACATTCTGTTTAAATTTGAAAAACAAAGAAAAAATAATAATAGATGTCCTTACTCAAAATACGGTTATAATAAAAATGTGCCTTCATAAAAATGCTGCAAAAAAAAAAAAATCCTGTTTGGTTTCTACAGGCCTAATGAACGGAGCTTAAAATGAGCCATAATCATTCAGCTGTTCACCAAATCCGCTGAACTAAGTCAGTCCACAGAGTCAGGATCTCTTGAATTAAGAGTTAGCTACATGCCCCTGAGACTCGGTCTGGGGATAACCTCACAAATGTGTATCATCCTCCTAGCTCTCTCCAAAAAGAACCAGCAGCCTTTGGGCAAGTCACCGCCGCACTGGGCAAAGGAAAATCCTCAGCCTCAGGCTCAGGGATTGTTGGACCTGGCTCACAGTAATTCTGGGTTCCTGTTAGACTGGGGGACCATGAGTGCGACATGACGCATGGAATTCTATGCCAATCCCTGTTCTGAAGGTAGGTCCAGGAGCACCTGGAATGGACCTAGTTTCTGAGCGCATTTCTAATTGGAAGAAATACAGCAAAATCCTCACAATGTCTTACTGATCCATGAAGTAAGACCTATAGTTGTAGAAAGGGCCATGTAGAAACAAGCAACCTTTCATGAAGACATTTTGTGTTCCTTAAGCTACCAAAAAAAAAAAAGAAAGGAAAAGAAAGACTATGATGTTGGCTCAAATGATGGATCTTGACTATCAAAGAGAAACGCTGATAAACAGTGGAGGGAAGGAGGGGTATGGAATTTAGGGGATCCCCTGGCGCCTACTAGGACGACTAACCCCAATGGTAATGAAGTCACTAGAGCTGTTGTTTATGGGCAGTCCCAGCAAGACCTCTGATGCCTCAGGAATGAAGGGTTGAAATATGACCCTAAGTAAAGGATATGTCCAGCCAAAATGTTGGCCGAAGGCAGAGGGAACACGGGCAGCAGAAGAGGGGCGTCACAGACAGGAGCATTTGTTCCCACTGGTGATTCTATGGAGCCTACTCTTCTTAAGGTCACCAATCACCTTCGAACTGCAAAGACAATGGCACCTGCTATGCTTCCATCTTATTTGAACTTTCACCATGTTTGACCCACTTGGTATTACTTCCTTCTTGGAATACAGCTCCTCTTGACTCCTGGGACTCTGCACTCTTCCAGATTTTCTCCTGTCTCACCGGAAGCTGTGGCTCAACCTCCTCACTCTTTGGCCTATAAGTGTTGGACGGTCCCAGAAATTAGCAACACGTTCTCCCTCTTTGATGCCAGCTTCTGTGAAAATAGATTTCTCTTTCTTCATTGGTGGATTTCTTCCCTTGGCGTCCAGCACAGCACGTGCTCTTGGTCTCTCTGCTGCATCAGTGCACCCCTTCTCACCTCCTTGGAGGCTTCTCTTCATCTACACAGCCTCTTTTTATTAACATTTTATTTCATAGTATAATGTTAAGTAACTGAGCAAGATACAGGATACTAATGTAGACTTTTATATGCAGCTTCTTAAAGCCAGACAGCCAGAGAGCTCAGACCTCAGTACTCTTCTCAAGCATATCCACTCTGTGTGCACTCAGTTGACTGTTTTAAAATGACATCTACATGCCAGTGAGTCCATATTTACGTCTTCGGGCAAGACCGTCTCAGAAAGTCAGATTCCAGCCCCACTGCGGCTCAATGTGTGCACATTTGCAAATTCCACCAGGATTCTTCACCCAAACTCCAGATTCAACATCCAAATCCTCAGCCCACAGCTCTGCAGGGACAGCTGACATCTCAAATTCAACATGCCCAAAATTTAACTCCAAATCCTGCTCCAACTTGCCTGCAGGAATGGCAGCTCCATCCTTCCAGCTTCTCAGGCCACAGACCTTGGCCTTCCTTGCCTGCCTGCTCTCTTCACCCCCAGGCACGGTCTCTGGGGTTGTCTTCTTGGCCCTCCCTTCAACATAGCTCCACACCTCCACATCTGGAGATGGTAGACAAGCTTCTTTAGGACATCTTTTTCAAACAGAACAACTTTGGTATAGAAAATTTCGTATAGAAAATGTCTTTTGTATAGAAAATTCAGAAAAAAAGTATTTTTCAAACTAAAAACATCTGTTCGAAGACATCTGACAGCAGCTGAGTAGCGGGGAAGTGTGGGACCGTGAACTCGGAGACAGGCCCACTCCAGAAGGCAAGTCAGGGCTCTGGCGTGACTTTTCCACTTGAAGCATTTGCTGATTCAACAAAATGAGGCAGAGAGACTGAGAAGGAGAGCAGAGCTGTCTGCAGCTCCTGGGGCACGGGGGTGGGGAGAAAGACGCACCCCAAACCTCACTGATGTCCAGGAGGAGGAAGTGTTCCCGCAAGCACAATGGGTGTCAACTTCAGACCAGGACGGGCTGTGGCCTGGGAGTAAGACCACCATCAATAGACTGGCCTCCCCCAGACCTCAGAAAAGGAAGGGAGAAGGAGGAACCACAGCAACAACAGCAGAAGCATAAATCCTAACTTGCGGGGGCTTGGTTACAGCCTGATTAGTCACCTCCCTCCCCACCTCCAGCCAGAAGAAAAACATAGAGAAGGCGCCCCATTCAGTGCTGTGTTCTCTGTGCAGGCAGCTCCTGATTTATTAGCAGAAGTCTGGAGGTTGAAAAACCAGGAAGCAAATGGTGTTTAGGAAGCTGAGAAGCTAGCAGAGCTCTTGGTAATCTCACAGTGCTAAGGAAGCAAAATTAAAATGCAAGACCTTCCTACTGCGGGAAGCCCTGTTAAATACCTTCTATTTTCAATGTCCTATTGCATTAAACAAAATGCAAGAATTAAGTAAAAACCAAGAGAAAAACAGGCAGTAGAAACAAGCCCACAGTGATTCGCAGATGTTGAGATCTCAGACACAGATTTTAATGTAACTGTGATTAATACGTTCAGGAAATTTAAGAACAAGATATAGAATGTTGGCAGAGAAATGGAAACTGAAAATAAATCAAAATGAAATTCTAGAACTTAAAAATAAACACCCACATATTAGGCACTTATAAAGACAAATGCAATGAAAAATGGGCCAAAGGTTTAAATGGGCACTTCGCAAATGAGGATATTCAAATTGGTCCATTAAACACGAAAAGATGTCCAACCTCATTAATCACCCAGGGAATGAAAATTAAAATCATGAGAGGATACCACTATAAACTGACCAGAACAGCTAAAATTAAAAAGTCACAATCCCGAGTGGGGAGAAACTGAACATTTCTTATCCTGTTGATGGGAGCATAAAATAGTACAACCACTTTGGAAAAGTGTTGGATAATATCTATGAAGTTGAAGTATGTATATCCTGTGGCCCAGAAATTCCACTCCTATGTGTATACGAAACAAGGAGATACTGTAAGAGCCTTACTCATAGTGGCCAAACTAGGAATCAACCCAAATCTCCAGTGCGTAAGTGCATTGAAGTGTATTTGAACGACGCAAATCTATACAGCCACAAAAATGAGTACATTCTTGCTGCAGTTGACAGCTGGACGAATTGCTCATCACACTGAACCAAATAAGCCACCCGCAGGAATACACATATTGTGTGATTCCATCATATAAATTCTAAAAGAGGTATGCTCTACTCTGTGGCTTAAAACTCGAGATCCTGGTTACCCTCGGAAACTAGATGAGGAGCTAGGGCTGGGAGTGTGTGCTGGAGAGCGGAGTCGGGGACACCTGGGCGTGTTCTGTTCCTGATAATTCCTCGAGCTGTGTGCCTATGGTGTGTGCACTGTTCTGAATGAATAAACGTTTAAGTAGAAAATATGTATTAGAAACACAAAGCCACGTCTCTAGACCATGCTCCCTCACCACCTCCATTGCTGCTGCTCTGCCTGAAGCCCCTGTCACCCCTTACTTGGACTTCTGCAGCAACCTCTGGAGGGTCTCTGTGCTTGCACCCTGCCCACCCGCTGTGATACTCACAATAGAGCAACCAGTGGGATCCTTCTCAACCCCACGCAGAATCCTGCAGGACTGGGTCTTTCCTGCCTCTCTGACCCCACCAGGAGGTGACTCTTCCCCTCCCCGGCTCTGCATCTGCCGCTCACTGTCTTTCTGTTCCTTGAAGACATCAGGCGATTCTTGCTGCTGCTCATCTGCAGGAGCTTCTCCTGATACCTGGCATGTTCTTTGCCCTGGTTGCCCCTTGGTGATAGCTGGGTCCCAGAGTCCTCAGCTAAAATCTCCTGGGAGTCCTGCCTTGACCTCCCAGCTGAGGCAGCTACCCCTTCTCCCAAGTCATTTTGATTCTCTGCACTGCCTTTTCCCTTCCTGATGTATTTTCTTCCTTCCTCCCTCCTGTTCTTCCCCCTCCCTCCCTTCTTATCTGCTCACTAGGGTGAAACCTACAAGAGAGCAGACCTTGTCTGTCTGATTCCTGCAGCATCCTGAGCATCTCAAGCAGTGTTTTGCATATATATGAACATAATAATTATGTGTGAAATGAATAAAGTAAGTTTGGAAAATGTTGCCCACTATTTATCTCTCTTGGAGAGCCTTAATTTACATTAGCATATTAATGATTCTGAGAAGTCCTACAGTAAAAAAGAAAAGAAAAGAAAAGAAACCTACTTAGCTTTCACTCAGTATTTCCCAACCTTTTCTGAACACAAGACTCTATTTTCGCATTACATCTACAATGCCCACTTTTGGCAATGCCACCTCCAAGGGTTTGCAGTCATCGGTGTTGAGGCTTCCCTTGTGGCAGACACCACCCTGGATGAGCATTGCACCCACATTATCCCCATTGCCATGAGAACCAGAAAGGCCGGGCATTATTATCCTCATTTTAAATGTAAGGACACAGAGGTATGCTACTCTGAAGTGGCCCCTTGCACGATGCGGGCGACACACACGAAGCCAGAGTGTGACTCCATTTCTGCCCCACTCCAAAACCATGCTCCTGACCGCTTGGTTGGGTAAATGCGATGGCAAAGCTCGTCACCACGCAGAGCATGGCGTCCCGTGGCAGTGTCCGCCTGCCTGGGAGCATGGGGTGAATGTACACCGTGAGTGTGTTGGTCGCTCAGCTTCCTGGAGAAGGTGAGACACCCCCACTTCATTTTGTATTTCTGCACCCCCATGATATGCTCCCAGTCGTCACCTTGGGACACATTCTCAAGCATATTTTCATAGCCACAAAACTGCATTTCATGAAACTCTTGACCAAACAGACAGAAAAAGATGGCAAAACTTGACATATTTCTAATCAACACAAGGGGATAGTGTATTAAGCGTCTGCTTCATGCCACGAGTTCGGAGCAATTTCAGATCCTCCTTTCTCTAGGGCTCTGATCCTTGCATTGTGTCAGCTTTTGTTCATCTTCTGGTCCCCTCGGCGTTTGTCCAGGGCAGAGTGGCTCTGAAGAACGCCCACCGCTTTGAGGTACCACTGCCGGGGAGGCCCACCTGGTGGTTGCTCACTGGACACGTGAATGCAGTGGCAGTGAAGGTGGTGCCTTCCCTTCCCGCTTTAGGCCTGTTCATCTATTAGATCACGGGCATGAGTAAGCTTTCCTCTGCTTCATTGTCTTGTGAAACCCCTGGAGTCTGCAATGTTGGACAGACAGCAGAAGTGTCAAAATACTTCCAG
Organism: Cacajao melanocephalus; assembly: GCA_963573385.1. NCBI lineage: Eukaryota > Metazoa > Chordata > Mammalia > Primates > Pitheciidae > Cacajao > Cacajao melanocephalus. The sequence goes on from CAUYLG010024797.1 coordinate 21,384, forward strand.
ACCCAAAATACTTGAAAACCGCAGAAATTCTGACCAGAGGCTCACATAACCCAAGTTCCGTTTTCCAGGTGAACTGGAAGAAGGCCCCTATGTCATAGTTTCCCAAGCTCAGCATCATTGAATTGAGGCCAGATGATACCCTGCAGGGGCAGGGATTGCCATATACAGTGTAGAATGCTCAGCAGCACCCCTGGTCCCTATCCACCGTGCCAGGGCCTCCCTTATTCCTTTAATTTATGACAACAGGAAATGTCTCCAGATATTGCCAAATGTCTCCTGGGGGGCAAGATTACTCCTGTTGAGAACGACTAATGTAGATTAGTGAAAAGTCTAAACTAGAGTGTGTTTTAAAAGAAATAGAGATTAATTTGTCAAACAGCATGCTGAATCACCAAAACGAAGTGTTTTCCCTGGGGCGCTTGTTTTGCTAAAAAATATTCATGCTTTTCTCTCAGTGAATATCTTTGAGTATTAAGCACCAGGCTGATCCCAGCCTAGGTAAGGTCCTCGCCTTTCAATCTAGCAGAAAAGCAGGTAAGACAGGTGGGTAATTGGCAAATCAATTATAGATCAGATAATGGGGTCCCCAGTCCTTGGAAATCGGCTGCTAACTACAGCAAGTTCAGCCTCCCTCCTGCAATCTTGTTTGCATTATAAATTTGTTTAGCTAAACCTTCCATTCACCGTATCTACAAATTATCATAAATTTCAGATTAGTGGCATGCATACAAATGAGTGTTTGCCAGTTTTCTGGCAAAATGAGCTGAGAGGAGGCCTTTGAGGGGCTGGGAGCTCACCTGACATCCACAGTGGCCTTCCTAAGGACCCTCTTCTGGCAGACCCAGGGAGGGAAATCAGAATAGCTCTTTCGCGCACTGACGTTTAAAATGAAAATGGTTGAGGGGCTTGGCATTTCAAGTCCGTGTCAACATCTCTGCTCTCCCTACGGCTTATTAACAAGGCACCATGTCCTACTTTTTAAATCAACAAAAAAGTTCGCCAGCTTCTATACTAGGGCAGGGCATGGTAGGAAATTGGGGTAGTTGAATTTTTCCCAAGAAAAAATCTGTTTCAGAGGGGAAAAAGGGTAATTTAGTTGTGTGGGCTAGGAAAAAAAGAAAAGGAAAGAAAGCCAAGCCAAATACATTTGAAAAGTCGTTTCAGATACATCTCCAAATGGAACTCCGGTCATCCATTAGAAAGGAGGCCTCTCACTCACTCCCATCAGCACCACAATTCTGTTTTAGCGGCATCAGCCCTGTAAGCAAGCAGCCCCCGTGTCCCTCTGTCGCCAGTCACTCTTCTCGGTGACTTACTTTCATCATAGGGCCCACCTCCTGGTCTTCATTGCAGCTTTCTCCAGCACCAGGCCAGACCTAAAAGCATTAAATAGCAGCACAGATAGAAATCGATGTTGTTGGTCAAACTGCGAAAAGCGCCACGGTGCCGGGAGGCGTGTGCATCCGTGTACGTGCCACATGCCTTCTTTCGCTACCTTGTCGTCCATCATGAAATCCTCTTGAGGTGCTCATATCAAAAGGAACTGATAGCCAAATGTAAGAGATTACAAAGGGTGGAAGAGGGTAGCATTCTGGAATTCTTGCACACCTGCCTTCCCTGTGGGTCCCCCCTATGATGTCCTCTTGTGGAAGGCTCTGGGAGCTCTTGTCCCCCTGGCTGGCCTGAAGGTCACGTTCCTGAAAAGTACCCTGGTGGGTGGTAAAACCGAAGTTGACATCAAGATCTCATGGAAAATGGGGATGAGAGGAAAACGCAAAGTGCTATACTTCCTGCTGAGCAGTAGACTCAGTAAAACTTGTGGGGCAGGCTGGAGTGGGGCATATCAAAATCTCCGAGGGGTGGTTGGTGAGGAACAAGGAATCATTCCCTTTAAAGTCCTCCTACCTCAAGGTCTGTGCTGGCCTGGCCCGGAGACCCATGCTCTTCTTCACCTGCACAAGAGCCACTGCAGTAATAAGGATGATGATGACTGCTCAGCGTGGATCCTGCTCGTGGTTGGAGTCTGAGAACGGCTGTTGGGCTCTTGCATTGCCTGAAAATGCCCCAGGGACGCCCTGACAGTGCAGCTGCAATTCTGACAAGTGCTTACAGATCTTTCTTTGTCTTTGCTTGTTCACTTGCAGCCCTTTCTGAGCATGAGTAGGACATACAGAGTGTAAAATACATGTTTTTATGCACCCAAATGATTTTTGAAGCACAGCATCAGAAGAACAACTAATTCCCTTCGCCTGCATGCACCAAGCACTGACTAAGTGTTTCTTAGATATTATGAAGGATCATGCAGTTAATCTCATTAACTGCCAAGTTTCCCAAACAGCACCACTGTGGGTCAAGCAGGGCCAAGTTCATGGCTTATTGCAGTGGGGAGAACTCTGCCTTGACAGAGGTCACAGGGAGGTGAAAGGGGAATGCTTATAGATTTGGGGGGTCTGGATTTGAGTAGTTTGAGATGGGGTTTTCAATACACAGATCTGACTGGGGTGTTTGCCATATAATGGTTTAGGATTGGTGGACATAGTCAGGCAAGGGTCTTGGACAAAATTTTGATAAACAATCACCTGATAAGTAATTGGGTTTTCCCAGTGTATTAGTCTGTTTTCACGCTCCTGATAAAGACACACCGGAGACTGGGTAATTTATAAAGAAAAAGAGGTTTAATGAACTCACAGCTCCACGTGGCTGGGGAGGAATCACAATCATGGTGGAAGGAAAAAGGCACATCTTACATGGTGGCAGACAAGAGAGAAAATGAGAACCAAGTGAAAGAGGCTTTCCCTTATAAAACCTCCAGATCTCGTGAGACTTATTCATTACCGTGAGAACAGTATGGGGGGAAAGTGTCCCCGTGAGTCAATCGTCTCCCACCGGGTCCCTCCCACAACACATGGGAATTACGGGAGCTACAATCCAAGATGAGATTTGGGTGGGAACACAGCCAAACCAGATCACCCAGTTAGTGATCTATTGTCCTGAGAATGGGGTTACATGCCCAGGTGAGCCAACTATGGTGCAGCTGAACAGATTTTGGGGGTGTCATTGAAGGTAATAATTCCGTGGTTTATTCATTTACAGCCTTATCTTCCTAGCAATGATTTCTTCTTCTTCTTTTTTTTTTATTGTACTTTAGGCTCTGGGGTACATAGGCAGATCATGCAGGATTGTTGCGTAGGTACATACATGGCAAGGTGGTTTGCTGCCTTCATCCCCCCTTCACCTATATCTGGTATTTCTCCCCTCACTATCCCTCCCCACCCTCCCCACCCCCCACTGTCCCTCCCCTAGCGCCCCCCTCTACTGACCATTCTCAGCACAAATGGTGAAGTTAGGTTGGGGCGAGCGCTTTCGTTTCAGTCCTGATAAGTAAGCTACCCAGCTGTAAGCGTCGCAGTTCTTGACCACCTCAACAATCTTCCATGAGAGATGCGAGTATTATCTTCCATTTTACAACTGAAAAAATGTAAGGCATAGAGAGACTGAGTAACTTACCCCAAACCCCAAAGCTAGTAAGTGGCAGAGTCAGGATTTGAACCTGGGCTTTCCGGCTCCCGAATCCATGCCCTACATGACACTGTCGTTTGCAAAACAAGTCCAAAAAAGGTACAGGAAAAGCAGAAGCCAGAGAAATCTGCAGAGAAAGTCCATGAAGCTGTCCACAAAGCCTGCGGCTTAATTAGAAACGGCAAGGCATCACACGGTGAGTCAGGTGACAGGAGCCCTCTCCTCTTTCTACCATTGCAAACCTCCCTCCCCCTCCCCAAGGATCACAGGAGAGAAAGAACAATGAGAGAACTGGGTCGAATCCCATAGAGGTAAAAATAAATCTGCAGATTGAGATATTTGGAGCATTCAGATAAATAAGCAATGCTTTTATTTCAAAACCATGATTGGTACGGTAGAATGCCATGCCGTGGCCAGAAAAGAAAGTGATCTCTTGTTCAAGCCCAACCCCTAGTAGTTGCTTAGTAAATGTTAGAGACATTTCTTCACTCTCCTCTATCTTCTGCAACTTCAGAGTTGAATCTTGTTTAGATTCATATACATGCAACAAATGTACTCAAGATTTACCGTGTTCAGCTGGGGAGAGCAGAGTGAAGGTGACCTCTCAAGGGTGGTTGGGAGTGTAGGTGGTGAGTAGCTGGTCTGCTCAGAAAATGAAGTTGCTGTTTGCATCGGGAGAGGGAAACAGTACAAGGCGAGGGGCAACAACTTGGGTCTGATCCAAAAGGCACTGGGGAGCCACTGAAGGTTCTTGAGCAAGGGAGATGCATGGCCAGGCAGGCTGAGACTCACAACACAGAAAAACAGTGAAGTCAGTGAGTTTAGAGACTACTGACACATCTGATGTATAAGACTTGCAAACTGTGTTTCATTGAGATGCAGCAGATCCTCGGTAAATGATTAGGAAAATAAAATTTAACTCAGACCCGTTGGGACTATAGGTAAACTTTATCTCTGCTGTGTTCTCACCTCCATATGGGAGCATGTCCATCTAGGATCTCCCTGGAGGAGGAATTTACTGAGTGAGGGGCTTTGTCATCAGACACAATCTCATGCTGGCAGGAATGCTACCTCTTCTACATATAAGATCGATTCTACTCTATATTCAAAAGCTTTTAAATGTGAGAGGAGCAATTTGTCTTCGTTTATGGCTGTGAGAGGTGGGAAGGAAAACTGCCATATTAAATAACCCTGTGGAGAGGTGGCGAAGGTCATTATCAGGAGGGCATCCCCTTCCTGAACTGAGTCAGCAGCAGCTGCCCGTGCCCCAGTGAGGATGGAGATAAGGAACCCCCCACAGCAGGCCCGGCCCCGGCCCTTTGCAGATGCTGTGTCAGATTTCAGTGCAAGACAGGATGCTGGGGCTGGCCTGAGGGGTGTGATGGGCTGCCTGGTGTCCCCAAAATACGTAGATTGAAGTCCTAACCCCTGGTACATTAGAACATGAGTGTATATGGAGATGCGGTAGTTACCGAGGTCCTCAAGTAAAGGTGAGGTCACTAGATTGGACTCTAACACAATCACTGAATGTCCTTATTAAGAGGAGATGAGGCAGGGCACAGTGACTCACACCGATAATCCCAGCACTTTGGGAGGCCAAGGCAGGTGTATCACCTGAGTTCAGGAGTTCAAGACCATCGTGGCCAGCATGGTGAAACTCTGTCTCCACTAAACATACAAAAACTTTAGCTGGACGTGGTGGCTAGTGCCTGTAATCCCAGCTACTTGGGAGGCTGAGGCTGGAGAATCGCTTGAACCCAGGAGGTGGAGGTTGCAGTGAGCCAAGATCCTGCCTTTGCACTCCACCCTGGGTGACAAAGCGAGACTCTGTCTCAAAAAAATTAAAAAAAAGACGAGATGAGGACGCAGACACACAGAGGGGCAACGCTGTGAGGACACAGAGAGAAAGTGGTGTTTACAAGCCAAGGGGAGAGGCCTCGGGGGGAAACAGCCCCGCCACCCAACACCTTGATCTTGGACTTCCAGATTTCAGAACTCTGAGACTGTTAATGGCAGTAGTTTTGGCTGCCCAGTCTGCAGTACTTTGTAATGGCAGCAAACTAATACAGATGATGTACGCAAAAATCCGCATTCCATGTCTACGCAGCTGAGGCCAGCGGAAGGTCACACAGTTGGTTACAAATTAGCTATTCACAGCGTGGACAATCAAAATTAATAAAACCTTGTATGTTCAAAAATTATTTATTTAAAAAGGCGTAAAAGGCTCTATGAGACTTGTATAAATCAGAGACTTTCTCAAAGACCGACATTGATTTTCAAAACATGTTAAGATGTTGCCCTCCCCCGATTCCAGCAAGTCCCTGGAGGCGATTCAAAGGGAGGCCTGGTTTATAAATCAAGAGAATGAAAGCAAATGACAAACTCCTAGGTAGGGGAAAATCTTACGTAAGGGACACTTCCTCTCATCAGTTTTCTATTCTTTCTAATAAATCAACTGGTCCACACGAGCTGGCAATCCAAGCGTGGGTGGAGAACTGAGTGATTTTGTTAGGTAAACTGTCACACTGAAACCCTGCTCCAATCTGAAAAGCGAGCTGGGAAGTCAAGATGATCAGGCCAGTCATGTATTAACTGATCGGAAAGCAATCTCAGCATTCCACTCTTCCTCTGCCTTTCTGCTCCTAAAAAATTACATTCTTCCTGCAGCTGAATTTATGTCTTTTCCCTGTGCTCTGATCCCAGGTCTTCACCCTGTCTCCTTTTTTTTGTTTTTTGAGACGGAATTTCGCTCTTGTTGACCAAGACGGAAGGCAATGGCGCAATTTCGGCTCACTGCAACCCCCGCCTCCCAGGTTCAAGTGATTCTCCTGCCTTGGCCTCTCAAGTAGCTGGGATGACAGGTGTGTGCTACCACACCCGGCTAATTTTCTTTTGTGTTTTTAATAGAAACGGGGTTTCACCATGTTAGCCAGGCTGGTCTCGAACTCCTGACAGATAATCCGTCCACATCGGCCTCCCAAAGTGCTGGAATTACAGGCATAAGTCACCGCGCCCGGCTGGTCTTCACCCTCTTAGGCAGCCACGGTGGGCAGGAAGGGTGTTACATGGGTGGAGGGGAAGCTCTGGAGGTTAGGAGACACTCTCCTTGCCTGGGTGTAGAAAGGGTTAACTGGCTGACAGATGGCTCACTGCTTATGAAGGGGGCGGGCACTAATTCATCCTGAAGGCACCAGCTTCAGAAACAGAAACCTTGACCATAAGAGAGAGCAACTGCACATAACCCCAATTACCCAGAGTAATAAGGCTCAGCAGACACTTCCAGGGTATAGGGAGCATTCGCACCTGCTCAGCAGTTTCCTCTTAAAAGCCAACTATTTATATCCACCATCGCCCTCGGACTTGATGGGAACCAAATGTGCTTAGTGTTCTCTCTAGCAGGGGGTCTCATGTAACCATTTTATTTTTATGAATGCGGTGTTAAATCTTGAGAAAAGAAAAGTTCATTCTTGCTCACGGGAGGAGTTGGGGAGATGGGGAGAGATTCACCTTGGCATGACCTTGTTCATACCCTCCAGTTGCTCTTGGGTACCAGAGAGCCCAGGGCTGTGGCACCCCTGGTGACTGTAAGCCGTGGCCTAGTTGGAGCTTGGCTTGTGGGTAACTCACATTCTCTGTGTGCCACCACCGCTGCTGACTTCCTGGGTCCTCTCCCTGCTGCACGCTGGCACATGAACATGGCACCCTAGGACCCCAGTGTTCAACCTTCAATTGCCGGCATGGAAGTGACTTGCAGAAGAAGACTTAGAAACATAAAGGGGCCTCATGTCAAACAACTGAGTGAGAAGCCCTAGGGTTAGGGGAAAAATTGACAGGGTTTCAAATCTTCCATTTGAGCCAGTCCCAGCGGCTCACGTCTGTAATCCCAGCACTTTGGGAGGCAGAGGCAAGCAGACTGCTTGAGTCCAGCAGTTCAAGACAAGCCTGGGAAACATAGGGAGACCCCCTCATCTCTATAAAAAATAAAAAATTAACTGGGCTTGGTGACGCATTCTTATAGTCCCAGCTACTCGGGAGGCTGAGGAGGGAGGATAGCTTGAGCCCAGGAGTTGACGGCTGCAGTGAACTATGATCCCACCATTGTATTCCATTGTATTCCAGCCTGGGTAACAGAGAGAGACCCTGTCTCTAAAAAAAAAATTAAAAAAAAAAAAGTAGGCTGGGCATGGTGGCACACACCTGTAATCCCAGCACTTGGAGGCCAAGGCTGGTGGCTCACCTGAGGTCAGGAGCTTGAGACCAGCCTGGCCAACACGGTGAAACACGTCTCTACTAAAAATACAAAAAAAAAAAAAAAAAAAAAAATAGCGGGGCAGGGTGGCACGTAGTCTCAGCTACTTGGCGGTCTGAGGCAAGACAATTGCTTGAACCCAGGAGGCGGAGTTTGCAGTGAGCCGAGATTGTGCCACTGCTCCAATCTGGACAACAGCATTAGACTCCATCTCAAAAATAAAAAGTAAAAATAAAAATAAGTAAAAACAAGTCTCCCATGGGTTTCTATCATGCAGCTGGGTGAGAACAACCATCTCAACCTGAAATTTTGATGGCCCGACTTTCCCATCCCTTAGGGAAGGGAGGGAACTGGGTCTCTTGGCTCTGCTGCTGCTAAGAGCATCTCAGTGGCAAGTGGCCTAGGGAAAGACGAAGGGCGAAGGAGGAGGAAATAGGTGCTTATTCAATACCAGGGTGTGTCAGGCGCTCAGCAAGATGCTTTACAAATTTTCCTTCACTTAATCTGCAGTATTTGGGGGAAAATATCATCTCTCAGTGCAGAGAAGGATTAAACATGGCCACAAAAATTCTTCGCCACTCTTCCCATGGAGAGGCAAAATCCTTGGCCCTCCATTGAATCGGGGCATGCGCTGTGACTGTCCAGTAGACGATGCCTGGGGTGATTCAGTGCGGTCTTCTGGGCCAGGGCCTTCAGATATGGCAGCTTCCACTCCCATCATCTTAGAATGCTTGCTCTTTGGGAAGACATTTACCATGTAAGAAATCAACCACTCTGGCTGGGCATGGTGGCTCACGCCTGTAATCCCAGCAGTTTTGGAGGCCGAGGCAGGTGGATCACTTGAGGTCAGGAGTTTGAGACCACCCTGGCCAACATGGTGAAACCTTGTGTCTACTAAAAATGCAAATATTAGCTGGGTGTTCTGGAGGGCATCTGTAATCCCAGCTACTTGGGAGGCTGAGACAGGAGAACCTGATTGCTTGAACCTGGTGGTGGAGATTGCAATGAGCCAAGATTGTGCCACTGAACTCCAGCCTGGATGACACAGTGAGACTCTGCCTCAAAAATAAATAAATAAATAAATAAATAAATAAACAAACAAACAAACAGACAAACTACTCTCAGATGGCCAGATTGCAAGGAAGCCCATGCCAGCCCCGTGGAAAGGCCAATGGGGGGAGCAGGCTGCCCCCACCTGCCCCCGCCTTCCTGCCAGCCCACCTTTGGTGCCTAAGAGGTAAGTGAAGAAGCCAATTTGCCCTCCCAGCCCTACCAAACCTTTAATGAATCAAAACTCAGCCCCAACTGGACATATCTAGAGAGATTCCAGATGAAAACCACTCCACTGACTGCAGTTCACCCATGAGACTTTCAGAGATAGCCTGCAATTGCTGTTATAATAAACCGCGAAGTGTCGGGGTGGTTTCCCGCACAGGAAGCGATCCTGAGAAGGCCCTTTTGTCTTGATTGTCCTAAGAAGACAAAGTGAGGCTCAAACGATTGACTTACCTGAGGCCACAAGATTACCAGAAGGTTAAGTTGAGACTGAAACTGGAATTTGCTAGATTTCAAGACTATATTTTTCCCCAAACTGAATCTCATCAGATACAATACTCACATTCGTGTCGGAATTTACTGCCCAATTTAGAGAAAAGGCTTTAAGCCACCTCCTGAGCAGTGTGGTCACCACTGTCTAACTCCCATCACACCCCAGAGCCCCTCACCTTTTCATCGGCACCTGTGCACGCACCTGCCCCCACCCCTCTGCCAGACAGCAGCACTGTCAGCGCCTCTCACAACCCCGCACCGCCTGTGGCGCACAGCCGCTGCGCCCGCCAGAACCCCCTCGACGCAGAGTATCCATCAGGCCGCTGCTGCATGAGCTTCCTGCCTGCTGCTTGCAGCAACATCGACTCTCAGAAATGCCATTACACTCTAATGAGCCGCTCGGAAGCATCAACTTTTCAGCCTGCCCAGCTGCTGCGAGGGCCTTTATGGCTTCACTGCAAAGATAAAAACACCCAGAAAATTCCTGAAACTGATCTTAAATTAGGCTTTACTAGAAGGCAATCTGGCTGTCTGCTATCAGCTGACGAAACTCTGAAGGTCACTTTCGCAAGGAAAGCAGAGCAGCAAGCGCTGGGTGACCACGGGGTCCAGCCCTTTCCTTCTTTCCACCTGGAACCGACAGGCAGTGCTGACTGCGGTCAGGAATCCAGGCATCCATAGACACACACAGTGTTTGCCCTTGCTGCCCATCCCCAGGGCTATAACGATGTCCTGACTTCCCAGCATGGGTGGGTTCATTCTATTGTCTGCTGCCAAGAGTCCCAGACCCCAGGGCACCTGAGATGTCAAAGGGTAAGAAACAGCCGGACCTCAGAAAGACAGGCGCCCACCCTCCAGAATGGTGCCGGCCTCTGACTTCACAGGGTCAGAGTGGAGACGGCTCAGCCAGTCTGTCTTGTTTTGGGCAAAGAACATACATCAGGTTCAGGGTACCAAATGCACATTCGGCCTGGGGATGCCTCCCCTCGGCCCTGATGTGGACCGGGACGATGACAACGATGACAATGATAATAATTTATCTGCAGGAGCAATGTTTGCTACAGGCACTTCCAGGGCAGCCTCCATTGAGCCCTCACTCCACCTCGAGAGGGAGGTGTGAAAGCTCAGCTGCGTGAGTAAGCTCCCCAAAGCCACCTGGCGAGGAGGGCTGGCTCTGACTCCAGCACCAGTTCATTCCTGAGCACGAGCACTCAACCCGCTTCCTGCGTGGAAGCCCCTGAGTCTTTCTGTGTTCTCCCGGCCTCACTCAAACTCTTCTTCCAAGGTTTGCAGGAGTTATGAGGGACACAGAGCAGGACCTCTAGCTTGATAAAAGTGACCTCTTCAAAACACAGGATTCACATTTTGGTTTCCTTGAGATTGACAGATCTTCCAATTTTCAAGGGTTGTTCTGTATCAGAAAAACCACACACTAACAAGAAGCCCTTCCTTGGTCCACGTACAGCTGATGATCTTGGAAACAGTCACCCTCTTAAATGTATTAACAATTCTACCATTTTTATTAAGCATCTACTATGTGGCAAGGTCACCATGCTGTCTGTGGATGTGAGAACATGGGGACCCGATGTCGCCAAATGGGTTCAACTTTAAAAGCATTTTCTCACGAATCTAGCATGATGCATTATTAACAAGCTGTTAAATACACTTGCATGATTGTAGAAAAATGAGTTCTATCCACAGTAAAATTATTTTATTATTATGTGCATATATTAGAAGATTAAGTAGTCAAATAACCAAATACAGCAATAATAACTTGCTATGCTTTTTCACGTAATTCTGCTCATGATATGTTGATTAAACTCAAGTTCATTCTTCCAGACAATATTGACCTACTTTGCTCCATTTACTATCATCCAAACAGCACCTTCTCATAACCATCCAAACTGTTCTGTCCTTGATAGATGGTTGCTCGCATGAAACCGCAACTTTCAGGCCCACTGCTGATGGCGCCAGGAGTGGGAATGCCGGTTTGCCAGATGGGAAAGTCCTATCTCCATCCCTGTCCATGCCTGCGACTGCATTATGTCTAGCTCAGCTCTTTTTTTTCTAATTTCGGAGGGTCAGAATGAGACGCGTTGGAAGATGTTTTGCACTGAGGATGTTGGCCAGGAAAATCTGTGTGGGGGTGGGAAGAGGTTAATTCACCCCTCCCTGTGGGCCCCTCACAGGGTGCATCATTTCAGAGATGAGATAAATGCCAGCAGAGGTGCTGAGATGACCGACTGCCCAGCTGGACAGGGAGCCCGACTCTCCATCCAGTGTCCTTGAATGTGATGAGGTGTCATTTCCTCTTGGCCTCACCCAAGCAGCCCCTTCCTCCCAGATGTCTCATACCCCTCCCACCCACAGCCCTCCCCCCAGCTCCCCCAGACCTGTCCTTCAGGTCTCCACTCAGTGACTCGTCGTGTGGACAGCTTTTCCCACACCAGGCTAGCTGCCTCTCTTCTTGGCCCCTTTCTCCCTCATCCCACTGGATTAGACTACCATGGCTTGTCCGATTGTCTCAGCAAGACCCTGAGCTCTGAGTGTGGGGGTCTGCAGCACAGGGTCGGTGCTCTGTAGACATCCAATAAATACCATTGAACGAAATGAGTTCAGGACACAAAACTCTGGAACTTATGATCTGAAAGAGCCTTTGGTTGATCCTAATTTCCCGTGAATTCAATCAGTGAAACATCTAACCCCTTGAAGTCAATCTACCCTGTTCTGTAAGTTCTGAAAACAATTGATGAAACTGCAGGTCATGCCAGCTACTATGAAGGGAGGGCATCTCTTAGGTAGGGCCAGAAGTCATTTTGGTATTCATGAAGAAGTCCAGACACATGGATGCTGCCATCCCGTCCCATTTAAATGAAGAACGGATCCTAACCCATTGTCAAGTTACTTATGCATTCACTCAATGAACACACACTAAGGATTCATGCCAGATGCTGGAAAACAAAGATTATTGGAGACATAATTAAAGTAAGTCCCAGACCATGGAGAGAACATGGGATTAAGTCACTAAACTGGATGCAGGATCAACACTCTACAACAGATGGTTGACCAAGCAGAAGGCAGTCTGTGAGTGCAGAGAATCAGTCTTGCTCTTGCAGGGACAAAGCGCTGACCCTCCCTCCAGGTGGCACACACCTGCTGCCCCCAGGAAGCTTCTTGTGCAGACTTGGAGCCCCAAGGCTCTCTGAGAACTCCCCACTTCCCTTGCATTCACAGGCACCACTCTAAACAGCAGTCAGTGGAGACCAGGGTTCGATGCTCCCCTCCCACAGGTTCTGTTTGTTCTCCAGTAAAATGAGAGTCTTGGACCAAGCCAATATGCAAGGTTCCTTCCAGCTCTGTCTTCTACATAGAAAAACTTCAAAATGGCAACAAGTTTGGCCACATGCAAAAGGCCTGAATCTCATCACCAATTCCTTCATCACCTATCACAGGTGCCCAAGAAGCAAAGGAGTGATCGCTGACGTAAAGGGGTGTCAACGTGGTCGTGACTTGGCACAGGTCAAACCATGACCCATTGAGGCTCCTCTGTAGCTCATGGGCCATGTGGCTTCCCCAAAGGGGCTGGTCATTCCCACAAGCCATACAGTTGAGGACTTCATTTGTTCAGGTCAAAGTGAACAGAGTAAAGTCTGAGCCCTGAACATCCACTTACCATGTTAAAGGTAGAGAAAGCATGAAGCAAATTTTCCAAGTGTGTGCTTCCATTCTAAACTGGGGTATTTCTGGTTTGGGGTTTATCTTCACAGAGCTCACAAATGACTTTTTAGAGAAAAAAAGAAAAACTTGATGTTTCTTAAGATTTTCCTGAGCACTTGTGAGATACACAGGCTGCACGAAATCCCAGGAACTTAAATCAACAAGAAAAAACAAGTAACCCCACTAAAAAGTGGGCAAAGGACATGAACAGACACTTCTCTCTTTTTTTTTCTTTTTCTTTTTTATTTTATTTTATCTTTTTAAGACGGAATCTCTGTTGGCAGGCTGGTGTGCAATGGTGCAATCTCGGCTCACTGCAACCTCCACCTCCCGGGTTCAAGTGATTCTTCTGCCTCAGCCTCCTGAGTAGCTGGGACTACAGGCACACACCACCATGCCCAGCTAATTTTTGTATGTTTAGTAGAGATGGGGTGTCACCATATTGGCCAGACCGGTCTCAAACTCCTGACCTTGTGATCTGCTGGCCTTGGCCTCCCAAAGTCCTGGGATTACAGACATGAGCCACCATGCCTGGCTGAACAGACACTTCTCAAAAGAAAACATACAAGAGGTCCAAAAAACATGAAAAAATGTTCATTATCACTAATCGTCAGGGAAATGCAAATCAAAACCACAATGAAATGCTATCACAGACCAGTCAGATGGCTTTTGTTAAAAAGTCAGAAAATAACCAATGCTGGCAAGTCTGAAGAGAAAAGGACGCCTGTACACTGTTGGTGGGAATGTAAGTTGGTTCAGGCACTATAGAGAGCGATTTGGAGACTTCTCAGAAAAACACGAGTTGAACCACCATTTGACCCAGCAATCCCATTGCTGGGTATATGCCCAAAGGAAAATATATCCTTCTACCAAAAGGATGCATGCTATGTCCATCACAGTGCTATTCACAATAGCAAAGACATGGAATCAATTGAAGTGTCTATCAATGATGGATTGAATAAAGAAAATGCGGTACATATACACCGTGGAATACTATGCAGCTATAGTAAGTGAAATCATGGTCTTTGCAGCAACATGGATGCAGCTGGAGGCCATTGTTCTCAACAAATTAACGCAGAGATGGAAAATTAAATGCCATGTGCTCTTACCTATAAGTGGGAGCTAAACATGGGGTACACATGGACATAAATAAGGCAATAATAGACACTGAGGTTTACTAGTGAGGGTGAGGGGCAGGGGCAAGGGCTGAAAAGCTGCCCTTGGGTACTATGCTTACCGACTGAGTGACAGATTCACTCACACTCCAAACCTCAGCATCACGCAATAGACCTTTGTAACAAACCCACACATGTACTGCCTGATTCTAAAATAAAAGTTGAAAAGGAATAAAAAACAAAGTCCCAGGTTTGTCTCTCCACTTTCTGGAAATACACACTTCAAAATTTGCTTTTGGTTGGCCGGTGGCTAAACTCATCTCTTGGAGGCCTGAGCAGAAATGAATGCCCAAGGGGGCCACAGGTTTTATCCAGGGGTTTATACCCATGTGTCTCAAAGATTTTGGTCTCTGGATCTCTATAATTTCTTTAAAAAATTGAGGATCTAGAGTTTTTTGTTTTGTTTTGGTTTGGTTTTTATTTTCTTTCTTTTTTTTTTATTGTACTTGGGGCTCTGGGGTACATGTGCACATCCTGCATCCTTCAGGATTGTTGCTTAGGTACGTACATGCCATGGTGGTTTGCTGTCTCCATCCCCTTCCTCGTCTACATTAGGCATTTCTCCTGGTGTTGTCCCTCCCCATCCTCTCTACCTCCAGCTGTCCCTCCCCTCCCCTCCCCTCCACACCCCCCAATCTGCCCCACTGAGTGTTGTTTCCTTCCCTGTGCCCAAGTGTTCTCATTTTTTGTTACCTGCCTACGAGTGAAAACATGCAGTGTTTGGCTTTCTGTTCTTGTGTCAGTTTGCTGAGAATGATGGTTTCTAGATTCATCCATGTCTCTACAAAGGACATGAACTCATCATTTTTTATGGCTGCATAGTATTCCATGGTGTATATATGGCACATTTTCTTTGTCCAGTCTGTCATTGATGGGCATTTGGGTTGGTTCCAGGTCTTTGCCATCATAAACAGTGCCACAACAAACATGTGTGTGCATGTGTCTTTATAATAGAATGATTTATAATCCTTTGGTCATATACCCAGTAATGGGATTGCTGGGTCAAATGGAATTTCTTATTGGATCTAGAGTTTTTATTTATGTATATTCTTATTTATTATATTAGAAATTAAAACTGAGAATTAGAAAATACATTTTATTAAAAACATAAGCTTTTTACATAGTAATATAAATATTTTTTACTAAAATAACTGTATTTTATGAAACAAAAATTTAATGAGAAGAGTGACATTATATCAAAAATTGTGCAAATCTCTTGAATCTCTGGTTTAAAGGAGACAGATGAACCCCTAGCTGCTTCTCCAGTGAATCACAATTGCTTCACTGTGATAGTCCATGCCATGTAGCTTCTGGGAAACTCCCCTCTCCACCCCAGAGAGAATGAGAGTGAAGAGGATAAGCAGTATCTTAATCATCTTAGTATCTGGAAGAAAACAGTTTTGGCCTTGAGGACCCCCACCCCTACACCAGGTCTAGGGACCTCCCAGGAGTCCTCATGCCACATTTTGAGACTCACAGCTCTGCACAGTCTTCAGGTAGAAACATTCAAGATCTGGAAAGTCTTAAGGCTTTAGGTCCCTGAGTTTAAGCCCCATCCCATCCCTTTCCAGCTTGTGTGACCTTGTTGGGCGAGTCATCTAATTTTCTACCACATCAGTCTCTTCATTTCTAAAACAGGATCAATCACACATACGTCTAGGCCGTGTGAAATGAGAAGTAACAGAATCCCAGAGGTAACATGGCCCTTGGCTGGTCCCTGGCTTCTGTAGACACTTCTTCCCCAGAAGGCTTCCTTCCATGTGCAGGGAACTTCTGTCCATAACCCCTGATCTCTGTCTGCCCCTGTGCCCTCTTCTCTTCCCCAGGAAGATGAGTGCCCTATCTCATTGGTAAATTTGGGGAGACAAAACTGAGGCTGCCTCTGGAAGAGCTCATGCTCTCTGCTCCTTCGTGGTTGAACCCAGGAATCCTGAGCTGGGTGGGCAAATCTCCTCGATGCAGTCAGCTTTGAGGCTATTAGAACTGGACCTGCATCTTCTAAACTGGCCTCTGCCATGACATGCTCACATTTCATCTTCCAATGGCTTGTTTTTCTTTACATTATTTCTCTATGTGTGCAGAACTCCAGGGTACAGGGGATTGGGATAGGAAGAATCATAATGGTGTGCCCACAGGTCCCAATATCATCATCATCATCATCATCATCATCATCCTTCATTCTGTCACTAGTGCCATTTAATGCTGTAAAAACAGTTATTGTAGCCACTAAGACACAAGTATATATGCACACCACTCTCTCCAGTATCTTCTAACAGATTTCTAAGTCCATTTCAAATTATATAAGAATGAGATCCTTCAAAATACTCCCGTAATCTGAACATCATCAACTGGACTCAAGAGTGAGGGATGAAGAATAAATTGAAATTTGGTATGTGAGGAATTAGTTTCAGGATGGAAAAATTAATGTCAGTTAGTTATTTTACCAAGCAACATAATCAATCATATTAAAAAAAAATTCTCTTCTGTGAATGAGAAATTTAAGAAGAGTTGTTCAATTCTCAGTAAGTCTCTTATTCATTTAGTATGGTCATTTACTCATTTACAGGCTTATGGGTGGTTCTTGAATAAAATTAATGAAGAGAAAATAGTCTTTAAGGCATGGCCCTGTGTCCCGCCCAGGAGCATGGCCAACCTTACAAATTCCCAGCAGCCTCGGTTCTGGACCGAATTCCTGAAATCATCACCAGATGCTGACCGCCGGCCCTTTCTAGGCCTCATCCCCGGCCACGGCCCTCTGCTTCTCCCTTTTGCTAAGAACACCCTGCGCTGGTTTATGCTGTTGGATAAAGCTTCAACCCCATCTCTAATTCAGCTGGGAGGTACGTGAACGCCTTCATCCAAGCAATTGCTCCCAAGGCCCCGGTTCTGTTGATTCTTTTCCTCCCTGGCCTGAGCATCCCCGCCGGGCCTCTTCGTTATTACTTCAAGCCTGCATCAACTCATGCAGGCCACTGAGGTGCCAGCAGGGTCCCCAAGGCCGGAGACAAGGAAGAGCACCCTCATTAGTAACTATCACCAGAACCTTCGCTGGGGCTAAAATAATTAGGGCCACTTAATGAAACGAAGCCAATTAACCTCCAGTTTATGACCAAGAAATAATTTCACCACATGGTACAGACTCAGAGATGGGGGGACACGAATGTTGCTCGAATCCCAGAAACGGGAAAACGTTACCTTGCTTTATGCATGAACTGCCAGGTACCTTTCACAGGATCTTTTCAATATCCCTAAACCTAAACCAGCCGGGTGAAGCCAGCCCCAAAGAGCATCCATCCTTCTGAAACAAAACATTTCCAGGTAGGACCCTTCCTTGAGTTCCCCTTGCAGGAGAGGAGCCACTGCACCCTCGTTGGCTGTAGCTCACCATGGATGATAAAGAAAACCAGTGGCTCTATTCTCTTGGACAATCTGCACCACAGATTCCTGAAGATCTTAGAGGCAGGGAAGGCAGCCCCAGCGTGGACCACAATGTCGCCTTCATGGCTTCTGGCTGCAGCCTGTTTTGCAGTGCAGTCCTCGTTCTACCTCAGATTCACCTACCTGAGGACTGCTTCCTAAGAATCTTACTCTCACCTGGTCCGTCCAAGCCACAGTTAGATGCATTAGCTCTGTTAGGGGCTTTTGCAGGTCACCACATGATTCCTGTGACAGCAAACCCAGTTGTGCTCTAGGATAATCTTTATGCTATTAAGAAGAGCTGGGGAGATCTGGACTCTGAGCCCCCAGCATTACATTCTTCCAATCTCAGCCAATGGGGCTGGGGCTGCAGCCAGATGCAGTAATACAGCAGCTGGACCACCCCAGAATGCCAGCTCTCCCCTCAGTCTCTCTTCAGAACAGTGAAGCCGCTGGGGCTGGCCCTGGTCTTAGCCTGGTGTTACCTGCTGCTCACACAACAGTCATGGGCCAGGGGTTGTCCTAGGTGAGGGGGACACAGAGATGAAAACAGCATGATCTTCCTCAAGCAAATAGTAGGTGGGTCAAAACAGGTGTCCAAATAATTCCAATATAAAGAGGCCAAAAATATGTGTCAAGAGAGGAGGAAGACATGACGGGTTCACAGAGAGGGAAGATTACAGGGGGTGTAGATTCAAGGAAGGCTTCATGTGGGAGGTGCCTTTCATGAAGGCTGTTGAATGACTTAGGATAAAGAAGCAAAGATGGAGGAGTAGGAAAAAGCACAGGCAGAACAAACATCTCTTTCAAGAAATAAGAATGAAGGAAATGAAATGTAAGAGGTCTAGGGGTAAAGGCGGCCTCTTTGTGATGTATTGCAGGTGTGAGAAGAGTGAGGAGAAAGAGACTTGGGTGACGCCCATGCCTTAGTTTGAACGCAGGGCAAATGGTGGCAGAATGTTCGTAAATGCCTACGTCGAGTTTGGGCATGTTTAGTTTGAGACGCAGGTGGGGAATACAAGCGGAGATGTCAATTCAAAAGTGTTAGAAAGACGTCTGGAGTTCGAGAGGATTGACAGACCAGAGACACAGCGGTGGGAGTCGCGGGCATAGAACTGACAGCGAAATGAAATGATAGTGCTCAGAGGGGAGCACCACGACCACCTCAATCACACGCTCAGAGTTAAAGAGAAGAGGACCCCCGCACAGAAACATTGACAGTGTTGACAGATGAGAGAGGCACCCTGAGAAGGCTGCCAAGGGACAGGCAGAGGGAGCAGAGATGAGTGTGCGCTGGGTTCACATCTCTTCTCCTCCAGGGTTTCCTGCATGGCTTCCAGGAGCTCGCCAGCCTTCACGCAGTTCTCCCTCCCCAGTGCCCGTCACGGTCCCTGGGACACAGATGTCACTCAACGTTGTGAGCTGGCAACAGGAGGGGGAGACAGTGTGGGCTTGTGGTGGGGGTGGTATGGTTGGGCTGTGTCCCGACCCAAATCTCAGCTTGATTTGTATCTCCCAGAACTCCCATGTGTTGTGGGAAGGACCCAGGGGGAGGTAATTGAATCCTGGGGGCTGGTCTTTTTCATGCTCTTCTCATGGTAGTGAACAAGTCTCACCAGATGCGATGGTTTATCAGGGGTTTCCGCTTTTGCGTGTTCCTCATTCTCTCTTGCCACCGTGTAAGAAGTGCCTTTTTCCTCCCACCATGATTTTGAGGCCTCTCCAGCCATGGGGGACTGTAAGTCCAATTAAACCTCTTTTTCTTCTCAGTCTCAGGTATGTCTTTATCAGCAGCATAAAAACAGGCTCATTATTACAGGGGGCAACTCTGGGACCTGGGAAGAAACCAGAAGGCAAGTGGCTTGGAGCAACATGGGTCTACATGGCTTGCTGGAAAAGCCTCCCTAGGCTTGGTATTTCCCTTCTCATGGCATTGTCAAACGGAAGATTCTGTTGACACCAGAGGGAGAATTCTGCTTCAAGGAGTGAGAAAGTGCAGAGGGTTTGGTTGTCACCCCTCTCAAATGCTTGCCCGTGCTGTGAACCACTGTGGAAGGAGGAAAGGCTGCGGGTTCCACCTACAGGAAGCTCAGCTGGTACCCACAGCGGTCCATAGATCTCTTCTCAGCTCGTAATCAAGCCTAATATTCCAGTGGCCCACATTCTCTTCTTTATATTCTCAGATATGTTTTCCTATTAGAAATACAAATCCCCCAAAAAGTTCACTTTTTAAAAATGTCTCATTTATTACTTATACCTAAATGTGAACATAGAGCAAAAGGGAAAAAAATAGGAATACAGAGAGACCTAGGTGGGTACTGCATTTCTTATGGAGTGCAGCAAGGGCCATTGTGGGGGACCGGCACATCTGCTGGGGGGCTCCCGACCTGCGGGAGACCTCACCCCAACTCGGAGATGTTCACTACCTGGAGGAGAGAGTGCGCGGAAGAAAACACAGATAGACAGTGGGGTCTGGAGGGCTACTCAGGCAATGCCAGCATTTTTGTTATTAAGAAAAAGTCTGGGAAATGGAGGCTTTTACAGGATCTCAGAAAGGTTAATGAAACAATGGTAATTATGGAACCCTCTAAAGATAGTGGGAAGAGAATGGAGTGCCCAAGAGAATGGAGGATAGCAGGAGGCAGAAATTGGTCTTCAAAAACTAGATTCTGCTGTTTATAGCAGTTTATTGGGTGGACTAAGGAGAAATCAGAGTCTTTCAGTTATAATGGGTAGCTTTGCTGTCCAAATTTGCACATCCTCACCCAAAATGGGTGTCCTGAAGGAGGACTGAGGCTCAGCAGTTAACTGACCTCTTATACAAATGAGCACATGAGGATAGCTATGCATTGAAAACATGTGGGCTGGTCTGACTTGAGAGAAAAGGAATGTTGCACAAGGGCTGTGAATGTGAAAGGGGGAATGGAGGAATTGAAGCAAAATTGGGATGAGCCCTAATGGATGAAGTCTGGCAAATTGGAAGTAAATGAATGGGCCAGGAGTGTTCAGAGGCAGGAAAGAAAGGTTTAATATACTCCTTCAGTTGAGTTTTCTTGTCTTGAAAATAAAAAGTGAATAATAAAGAAATTCATTAATACTAAAACATACAGAGATACTGAACTTGCTGGCACATTTACTTCTGGTAAGCATAAAGCAGAGAGAACCCAGGTTGGAAGAATGAGAAAGAAAAGGAGCAGTTATGTTGCTTATAGAAAGCCGCTCTGAAGGGTTGGTGGGGTAAACTCAGTCTGTTACCGAGACAATACTGAGATGGCTTATATGTTTCTCCCGTTAATGTCTGGCTAAATTACACATCTATCAAA
>CAUYLG010024802.1:0-68175 GCA_963573385.1 Cacajao melanocephalus
CCCATGCTTTGTTACCTTCTCCAGCCCACCTGTCCATAGCCCTGCTGGACTACCAATGGCAACTTGCCAAGTCCAGGTCCAGTCTCTCTATGACCAGTGCAGTTGCCCATGCTTTGTTTCCCCACTGACCAATCTACTGCCCTCACCCCCTATGAAACCCCATGCCCAGAACGGCTGGGCGTGACTTCTCTGGCCCCTCTCTCTCTCTCTCCCCACCAGGACCACAGAACCTCTCCCGGGAGCTGAATAAACTGGAATTTAATTTGTCTCATGCTGGCCTCAGTTTCCTCATTTTAAACTTGGCAATATCCTTACAAGAATAACCTTACAGTTTGTCAATGACAAATTAAACATAATATAGGAACCTAATAAAAACAGTAGCATGATTTCATATGTATTAAACAGTTAACTAATATATAAATACCACAATAAATATAGCCCTTTATTTTGAAAAAATCTTGGCATTTGCTTGTGAAAATGAATGCCAGGACTTTTACTTTTGAGTTACTGTGCAGTAGTAAAGGAGGGTTGTCTAAAATCAGATGAAAGTTACAACAACAGATGTGGATGATGCAACTCATAATCCGTGTGGTAAATTCAGATAGATGGTAGATGTTCACGATGTGTTTGGACATTTTGCATTTTTCTTGTGACTCAACTGAATTAGGTGCAGTTGTTTGCACTTGCCTAGTGTCTCTCATGGATGAAGTCATACATGAGGAACCACACATGGATGAAATCATACATAACACAACATGTACTCTGCTTAATTACTAATTAATCAATCTTATTGACAAGCATTATAGCAGATCTACCATTGATGATCTAGTCACAAGTAACACAATGTTCTCATTCATTCATTAAAGCTTATTTCCTGCAGACCACTATTTGCAAATGTTCCCTTTAGCTTAATTTGAATTAAGCTGTACACTTGAAAGGACATTCTTTTCATTGTGCTACCAAAATAAAACATAATTGTAAAAATCTAGAACAAGGTAGTAATTCCTTCATTTTATTATGCTGCAATCCAGTCTCTCCTCAGAGTTAACTGTGTGACATTTTAGTGTTACTGTCCCAGATATTTGTTATACTTTTACACAAAGGCATGGAGTATTTTTTCCTTTTCTTTTACATCTATGAGACCATTCTATGCATATTTTTCATTCTGAGATTCAATATGTTA
Source organism: Cacajao melanocephalus (assembly GCA_963573385.1). Lineage (NCBI taxonomy): Eukaryota > Metazoa > Chordata > Mammalia > Primates > Pitheciidae > Cacajao > Cacajao melanocephalus. The sequence goes on from CAUYLG010024802.1 coordinate 1,184, forward strand.
CATGGACATTTCTACATTAGGACATTATTCTCATTACCTGCTAGATAGTATTCCATGTTGTAAATGTAACATCAGTTTCATTGATTAATTTTTCTTTATAAGTAATCTTGAAAGAGGAAAAAATGATATTGAAAATGTATTGATGCTCATATCTAAGTTTTCCACAGAATAATTTTTTGGAAAAGGCATTAACACATGAAAAAGTATACAATTTTACATTTTGATAGATATTGTCAAGTTGATTAAAAATAAAGCACTAATAAATTTTTTTTGGTTTTTTTTTGGTTTTTTTTTTTTGAGATGGAGTCTCGCTCTGTCACCCAGGCTGCAGTGCAATGGCATGATCTCGGCTCACTACAACCTCCTCTTCCTGGGTTCAGGCGATTCTCTTGCCTCAGCCTCCCTAGCAGTAGAGACAGGGTTTCACCATGTTGGCCAGGACAGTCTCGAACTCCTGACCTCAGGTGATCCACCCGCCTCAGCTTCCCAAAGTTCTGGGATTACAGGCATGAGCTAGCACTAACAAATTATACCATTACTCTGTTCTCCACATTTTTGCCAACACTGGATATTATCCATCTTTTACAATTTTTGTCAGTATGATGAGGATTTTATTTTCAATCTGCATTTAATATAGTTTATCAGCAAGAAGGGCCATTTTTTTACATGTTTGTTACATATTGCACTACCTCTCTGAATTATTTATTTCTAGACTTTGTCTGCTTTTGTCATTGGATTTTTGTATGTTTTTCTAAAATAGTCATTTGTGGGAGTTCTTTATATATTATGGTTAATGATCTGTGCTCTCTTAAATATGGTGTGAATAATTCTTTCCAAACTGTTTATATGTTAACAATGGCATGGTTAACTGCAAAAAAGAGAAAATAATGGGGGAAAAAAAGGAAAATTGTATTCCCAGAAAATGATCTCGTTTTTAAAAGTTTTCTAATTTAGAGAAGAGTCTCCTGAATTAATCATGTTTTCGTAAGTAAAAAAATTAAGCAAGTAAGAAGTAAGAAGGGGTTAGGCATTTAAAAAAATAAAAAAAGAACAAAAGAGAAAGAGAAACTGCAAGCCAATAAGGTATAAAATGTCAGTGAGGATTGAGAAAGACACATCAGCCTTATGGTGCTTTTCTTCTAGATGAATCCTGTTAAGAGCATTATGACTAAAGTAAAGCTCTTTTATCTAGCAAAGAAAAAAGGCTTCTAATAAAGACTAACACAAATCTATAAATAACACCAAGATTATTTTTACATATGTAAAGAAAATGTAAAGGGGAGTGTGATTATTAGGTTTAATTATAATATCAACTAAATGGAAAGGCTGTGTTTGATGGGTACAGTAATATCACATAAAGAATTTCTTATGAAAATTTCAGCATTTCAGAATTAATGCCAATCCAAGGTCATATTCTATTGCCTAGGTGCCCAAACCAAAGCTCCAAAAGGGGGTGATCAAATAAAAGCACTAAAGGTCTCTGAATTCATAATAAGAAAGGAGCAAGATAAAACAAATAATACACAGGCTTAGTCTGAAAAATATTCAGAGAAAAGGTTTTTTAAAAAACTTTTCCAGTTTATTCATAACTCTAAAATATTCAAATATAGTTATAAGTGTTGATAGCAGTTCTTTATATAAGTAAATAATATAATGTGAGAGGCATTAAATTTTTTTTTCAAATATGATCACCTGCATTTGCAAGGTCAGTGTAAAAAAAGAGGCCGAGTGGTGACAATTCAATGACATCTGCCTTCTCAGGTTAAGTGGAAAGAAATACACAACTCGAAAGGGGCTGGAATATGCAGAGGTATGATTATAAGGCTGCTGTCTCTTGAGAACCTGGCAGAAATAAGATATATATCTCTTGAGGCCATTCCAGAGATAAGAGAAATTTAGTGAATACAAACAAATAGACACATTGCCTGCATTTCTCAGTTCTAAATATTATGTTGAGCATAGCTGGGTTCCATTATTGCTGTTAGGCTGTAGGGCAGTGATCTGACCGTCTTTGTTCTCCCCAGTAAGAACTGATGCATTTCAAGTCACTAATCAGCATTGTCTGTGCATTTGCTCAGCTAATCTTCTGGCAATGTGTGATGAACAATCTGCCTATTGACTGTCTCAGCAGTTGCTAGCCCCTCCACCCTCACCCCATGTTGATCCTCATCTAGTTTCTACTGGCTGCTCTTTTTTCCTATAAAAGAAAGGTACAAAAAGCTGTTCCTTCTCTTCCCCTCCCCCAAGATACAATTCTCACTCTCCTAGCTAGTTCTCTAGTCTCCCCCTTGCAGTGATTCCTTCTGGAATTTGAAAAATGCTGCCTACTTCTTAGCAAGCGCTTGGATAATTACTAAATTTCAAGCTACCTTGAGCTCCCTCCCAAACAAGAGAAGCATTTCTGCCATCTTTCACATCTGTGTGTGTGTGTTTGTGTGTTGCGTGTGTGCACACATGTGCCAAGAAGAACTAATTTATAACAATTTTTAGGGATATTTTGGTAACATCTGTCATCACTCTATCCAGAAAATACTTGTGATTAACACTTTGTATTGGGAGCAAGAAGAGGCAGTCAGAAATATATGGACCTCTGTATTACCGTAATAAATAAGTTGATTTGCCAGTGAATCCCTCCACAACACTTCCTGGAAAAGAGAATATGAAACATCTCTGGGTTTCCTATTTTAAAACTTCTCATCATTTACCCTTTTGCAGGAATAAAACAAAAGACCAAATTTGCTGAGACTCAGAATGAATTTATGTTTAACAGAAGGTGTAGGAGAAGCTGTAATATGAAATGTACATAATTATAACTTTTAAAGCTACTAGTACAACAGAAAATATTATTGCCCGATATTACAAAATTTGACTTCACCTATTCATATTAAGTGGCTCACAATCAGCTTCAACCAAACATGTATTCATTTGCCAAGGTAAGAAAGGAAATCAGATAATTACCTGCGTCTCTACTTAGAATCACATTCTGGTCTCAACTATAGATAACTGCATATAATGAATACAGAAGAGGGAAAAGAAAGTTCTGTACAGGCAGAACACAAAAGATGATTTGCACTCCTTGGATCCTTCTCTCCCCTCCCCCAGTTTTTCTTTGTTTTTCTAAAGGAAACAAACACAAATACCACTGTTGTAACTGAAATGTTTCAAAGATCAATATACTTCCCCTGTTAATAGCAGGATCTCAGGAGAAGAGTCATTGCTTATCCCAGGAATTCTGGGTATAGTCAATTCTCATACATAAGCTAAAAATCTTTAGAGACTGATTCTATATCATGTGTGCTTTTGCCCTGTAGGGATTCAGAGAGGCTAAAAATTGCATCTGAATTTAGAAAATGCAGTAGGACTTCTTCCCTAGACAGATTATATACTGTGTTACTCCAAATTTTTTGCTTAGTCCAGGAACTTAAAACTCCTCTTGGGACATGTAATAGAATCACATAAATTTTAAGGAATCAATGAAAGAAGCAACTCAAAGTTAACAGATTGTTAACAGAGTTACTATACCCACTATGTTCCTAAAGCAGTTTGTCCATTTCTTTGTAACAGCACTTAGTCACATTGTATTGTCATTTTTCTATAGCTGAGTCTACCTTCTGATAGACTTTGATCCCTTAAAGGGATCAAAGGGCAGCCTAAAGGTAGTTTATATTCCTCTTACTTCAAATCATTTGTGCAACAATAAAGATTATAAATAAGCATAAATATAAATAAATAAAAGTTGTCTTCACATCTCGAGGGGATACCACAATGCCTACGAAGTAGTAGACAATCAGCTTCATTTAATTACGAGAACTGTGTAAATAAACAGAAATGAAGAAATGAGAACTGGGTCTTCTGATTAAAACTAGTTTTAATTCAAACCTTCCCTTAACCATAGTTTTCTTTCAAGCCACTACCTCTTTTCCTTCTTCTACCAAACACTTCCAAGAAATACCTACCTTAACTGTCTCTAAGCAGAAGTAACCAAGGCAACTGAAAGTCTTAACAATTCATATGGTTCTAGGATGGAAAGCAGGAAACTGAAAATCAGTCACTCAATTTTTTTTCAATAATGTCATCATGAACTATTGATATTTTACCTAAAAGGGCAAACAAAATTGGAAAACCTAAAAGCCATCTACAGAAGAATCAAATTCCCAGAAGTCCTCACTGAGATATTTACTACATTTTCTTATTTTATTCTAGTTGTCAAATCAACTCCAATAATAGCATCTCTTCCTAATGGCGGTTTTCAAAACGTTCTGCACTCTCTGGATAAAATGCTTTGGAGTACTCACTATCAATTCATCTGAGTTCATGGTCTGTACAGCATTTTCAAAAGGTCTTGCTTTCTGAAGCTTTATCAAAACTTCAAAAATAAATTTGATCCTCAGTTATATTGTGTTACTTGTCTAAAAGAAAAAACTTTGCTCCAGGAAACAGTAATAATCTAAAGCACAGCTGCTCAGGATGCACACTGACTCAACTTGCTCCCCAGCACTCTAGGAAGTCCCTCTACCTGGTAGGTGAGCTTCTGAATTTCAGATGAAGGGAGCTGGGAAACTCAACCTTATTATCTCATTTAATCAGGTTTTTTATGTGTTTGTTGGGTTTTTTTGCTGGACCCTTATTTTGAAATGACTGTTACTAGAGTCAGCACCATCTTGCAGGGACCCATCAAGTTCTCGGTGTAGAAGAGAATTAAAGGGAAGATTCTATATCAACAGCCTGGCATCAGAAAAGACAGTGAGTGAGTGCTACGGACTGAATTGTGTCCCCCCAGCATTCACATATTGATGTCCTAACTTCTAATGTCATGATATTTGTGAGGTAATTAGGTCAAAATGAGGTCACGGGAAGTCGACTCTCATGTAAGATTATTGCTTTTATGAGCATCAGATAGCTTCCTTTCTATCTCTTTCTGCCATGTGAGGACACAGGGAGAAGGCAACCATCTGCAAGTCGGGAAGAAAGCCATCACTGGGGAACCAGATCAGCCCTGCACTTTGATCCTGGACTTACCAGCCTCCAGAACTATGAGAAATAAATTCCTGCTGTTTAAGCCACCCAGTCTATGGTATTTTGTTATAGAAGCCCAAGCTGACTAAAACAGTGCAGAAACAGGGAAAGTGTTGCAATGATACAAAAGCTTCAGACCTCCTGCCTTTTAGTTTTTGCCACCTAGGCTCCACAAGAGCATCAGTGTGCCAGCCTTTAAATTATTTTTAGCATTGAATTGGAAATCTTTGAGAGGAGAGGAGAGTCAAATTCCCTAATAGAGAATAGAGCAAGAGCCCACTTCTGCATATGTAAAATTCTGTCAGGAGCTAACGGGAGGATCCCCAAAAACTGAATCTTCAAACACATTGTTCTTTAAAATATCAAAACTCCAATTTTAGTGTTTTATAAATGGTTAGGAAGTTCTTAAGTTACTTCCTTTTATTATCACAAACAATTCTGCTAATGTAGGAATGAAGAACTAAAATATAAACATAATTCCCCAAATCAGGGCGGGGTGGGGCAGTAGTGGTGAAGAAGGTTAAACCACATCAAAAAGACACCAATCCCTGTGACCTCCAAAAAACACGAAACATTACACTAGAGAGGAAAACACAGATATGACTATAAAACGTTAAAATTATAATTTGAAAAATGTAAGACATACATTTTTATTTAGGACAGAAAAAAAGTGAAAACTAAATAGAAGACAGATTAACATTGGATATAATTTTATAAACTTCTACAGCAGCAAAAAAAGGAACTTATGAGCTAAGTTAAATTGTTACACATGGATTCAAAGGCATTCTATAGTAAAGTAATAGATATAACCCATTAAAGAAATGGATAGCAAAAAATAAAGAATGCATAAAACGGGAGAGTGGAAATATGACAATAATGTGACAATTCAGAAATTATTTTTGTACTAAAAGTTTACAATATATTAAGGGTTCGTTTATTTATTATTTTAATAAACAGAGGTGGTGGTGTTAGTCTAACTGTGAAGAGATGAACTCTAGAATCAGTCTACTGAGGTTCAAATCCCAGCTTTGATCTTCCCTAGCTGTGTGATCTTTGACTGGGTGACTTAACTTCTCTGTATCATTTCCTCATCAGTATAATGAAGGATATCATAAAAGGCCAGCCTGAAGATAAATTGAGTTAATACCTATAACGCTCTGTATGTGGCCTACTGTGAATTTTTCATAAACCTTGGCTCTGCTTAGCCTTGTATACCCATCTGAGGTGCCCCTTTAGTATACAGTTCTCAGCTCAGGCTGGTGCTAGGCTTGATTAGCTCAGAAGGGGTAGATACAGTAGAAAACTGAGGAGCCATGCTCTCATTTATGTGTATCCCTCGAATAATGTTACACTTTATGGTGTGGCCTAGAGTCCTTCCAATCAGATTTATGTCATAGGAATAAGGCCAAAGCACAAATCCCATTTTCTTTATTTTTCAAAGAATGAACTCACACAATTGTGTTTCACCAGTTTCAAATGCAATTCTTTGAATTTTAAGATTTCTTTTCTTGTTTTTAAAGGGTATTTTATTGAATAAAACCAGGCCCATTTGTTCCCTGATTGCATTTCTGAAGCTGCTCTGCCAAGACAACATCATCAATCAGTGAGAGAATGTGTCAGCAGGGGGCTTCTCTTCTTTTTCTGAGGGTCTCTGATGTTTGTTTTTCAACTGAAACTGAGCTCTAAGTAAATACAAATTTTTATTTCAGGGTAAATGTTTTTGAGTTCTACAGCACCTTTGTTTTCTGAGCATGTCAATTTTATTTGGCTCCCAAGTTGATAGAAAAAGAAATAAATCATTTAAAGTACTACATTTATTTCTTGCAACAAAATGGTCCAAGAAAATAGCCAAAATGTTCAGTAAAACAAGGCATTTGCTAAATAAATTAAAAACTCCACAGGCTAAATAGTAAATACATGTATGCATGCCTGCCCACACACAAAAAAAGGAGAATAAACAAGTTCTGCCAGCCTTAAATAAAAAGTGTCATGGCATTATGTATCTCTGTAAAGTTTATAAAACAAAAACAGAAACAGATTCCATCTATGTTTCCCCAAAACCTTGGTTAAAGTTTGTGTTCCGCCTTCTGAAAAAAAAGGAACTTGAAATTAAACATGAAACATAGTTGTCTTCAAATTCTTCAAAATATACTTGTTAGTGAAGTTCTAAAGGGTTGACATCAGTAGGAGACAAACATGTGAGAAACAACCTATGCACTTTTAGTTCCTGATGTGGTATTTGTTTGCTGTTTTACATGCTAATTTTAGCAACAGCTTCTGAGAATCAGAGATATGACATTCATGTCTCATATGGGCTATATCCTTTATTTTACAGACTGTCATTCATACATCCCCTCCAAGTCTCTACAAAGTTGTCAGCAAGGTGAAGCTTTAATGAACACAGTTTAAAGGGCCACAAAATCAAGTGGAAGGTTGGCAACCATCTGTTGAATTTGTGTTCCATAGATAGACAATCCCCACCATTTAGAAACTGGAGTGGATTGTTTTGCCCTGAATGGTGTGAATTTCCTCTCCAGGCAGTCCAGAAGCACAGATAATGACTGCGTTGTACTGGAGAGGCCTGGCCTGCTAGCTTTGAGATCAGAAATAAAATCATACATTGTATTCCTTTTTTTGAGGAGGTCAACTTGCTTTATGCACACTATCTAATCAATTCTCAAAGCATTCCATTGAAATGAGCGAGAGGCAGCTACAATATTCACTTTACAGATGAATAACCTGAGGCTCCAAAAGGTTAAGCAGTTTTCCAAGGTCACTTTGGGCCAATTCCACATAACTGCAATTACCTGGGCAGTGCAGGCATAAAGCAACAGGCACAGAGCATAGAAGGCTTTTGCTGAAATGGAGGTACAGTACCTGCATCACTAAAGAAAAACAAGGACTGGGCCAGATTTATCCAAATAAGCTGGCCTATATGCCCAGATGATTGACAATTTTCTATTCTACTTGCAACTGGAAACAGCTAGTCACAGAGAGAACAGGAATGAGGTCACAGCTCTGCTATTTATAGGATATCAGCCACCACACTCAGCTGCTTTTCAGTTAAGGTGAATATTGAATGTAATTTTCTTTCTCCCACTCCATACAGAGGAACTACTTTCAGAAAAGGAAATTATAGAATTTAATAATATTTCTTGTGACATGGTGATTTGCTTTGTGACAGTCTGTACAACTTTTACCACATATTCATCTGGGCTTATTGACCACAAATAAAATGCAGTCACATTCTTTCTCTTACTCCATGCATTTTTAAAAAAAAATAAAGCAATAAAGATTCCATGGGCTTTTTCTTTCCCTCCCACCTACAAACTATTCATTGAATTTGCACAGTTATAACAAAACAGAACACCAGTGTGGACAAGCAAATACAACATAGCCACTTATGAGGTAAGGCATCTAAAACAGCCTGATTTGCCTGTTTATCTGCAAGAGTTAATTCCTATGAAAAATACACCTCCGCACATTTCCTTTGGCTGGGCATGGTCTGAGGCTTGTGGAGGCTTCAGACAGGGAGCGGGGGAGGGCCGGAAGCCTCTGGTCTTTTGATGTAGATTGATGCATGACACTAGCCCTTATGCTAAATATCAAGTTTTCTTTCTCTTCGGCATTTCTCCTAAATTGTGAAAAGAGATTCCTTTAGCCCAAATGCACAGATAATAGTCCTAGTTGCAGATAAAAATGGCTTGTGTTTTCTGTGACTCACCAACCGTAACCAAAACTAAAACAGCAAGCTGACACAGAGAGGTTCGAGTGAGGTTCGGGATTACAAATAAAAGGCAAAGAAACAAGAAAGGAACCTGCCCATGCGCGTCTCCAATCTTTTAACTCAAAGGGACTGAGGAAGATGAGGGGCTGAGAACCCTTTACCTTTCCTCCAGGGAAAAGGCTCTTTACCAACCACCCAGGAGCCTTGGGCTTCCCAGGCAGCCTAGACCTGCTGCAGCCGAGGCTGACCTGGTTCCAGGGCCCTGTAGCTGGTGCCTATATTGACCAGATCAGGGATCTTCACCCTGGTGTGCGAGTAGCAATCCCCTAAAATCTCATACAGCATGCAGATGCCCAGGTGCTACCCAAACTGACATTGATTTGGTCAGTTTGAAGTGGGTCTCGGGAATCTGCATTTCAACCAGAACCTCAATAGTCCTAGGCTAGGAAATTTATTGATAATGCCACCTGGAGGGCATTTCCAGAACTGCTTACACACCCAGCATGCCAGAGCACCACCTGAAACCTTGCATTTGATGGATGAAGGGGCCCACCTATTTACAGATAATTACATGTAAAGCCCTAAGAACAAATCTAAAAGATATGATTTAAATATTTCTTTTCACTGACAAAATGAGACAGAGGTTGCATTTGTTTAAACAGTCATGGCTCCATCTGTCAATTTGAAATTGATGGTTTTATAGGGCAAGATTTGGCAAAAAAGATCAGAGACATTTTAAGCCTACTATCCACTTTTAGACATAAAAGCTACTTGTGGAGAATCATGGTGTGTGCATGTGTGTGTTTCTTCCACTGACCAGTATCTTCGTGCCTTGCCCCTCCCCCTCCACACCATATGCCAGTCTCTCTTCCTGTGCCCTCACTGTTCCCTTTGTCTCATTTGACAGCCTTCTTTGTCCTCCTTCTCCCATAATTCAGCTTATTGCCGATACAATAAAGCTCACAGAGAGGACTGCTCATTGGTGAGGCTGTTGACCACTTTATGAAGACGAGAACAAGAATCATTAAAACCACAACTCAGTGTTTGTTACCATTTGAAATATGCAAAGTACATTCATATTGTGCCATTTGACTTTCAGAAAACAAACAAAAAAAAACAAGGTAAATATTATTATGCCCAATGAAGGCACTGACATCGAGAGAGTGTTAGGGACTTGTTCAAGATGACATTTGAGTAAAGTAGAGCCTGAGCTTGGACCCACAAGAGTTACACGGCTCTTCATAGCTGTATCACTTAGAAGAAGGAGGACTCTTAGAACTACTCAGGTTTCTGACATGATTGAATCGTTTCTGTTTGAAACTCACGTTTAAAAAAATTGATTACATAAAACTACTGGACTGTAAACAGGATCCAATTTATCCTGAAGTAATTTGTCCAATGGTGAAAAGAAAAGCACTTTTTGCATTTTCCTAGAAAGGGGACAGAAAAAAAAATAGCATAGACCAGTCATCCTGTAAGCATGTCTAAGTCATAAATGCTTTTGTCCCAATTATTTAGCCACTTCTGGGATTACTGGTGGTCTTCCAAGTCAATCCAGTGAATCTCTATACATTTTAAGGTTGGTCATTCCAATCAGCAAAAGAAAAATACTCAACCAGCCATTCTGTTTTAGTTGGAAAAACTCAGAATTAACTGAAATATACAAAAGAACTAAGTGAGGTTGTAACTCTTTTGTTAAATCAGTCAATGTTGTTAAAGCAACAACTGAGAAGCTATTATGTGTGGGCAAGCACACTAGACAAGTCAGGTGAAGATTTAAGGCAGTCAACTCTCAAGTGCAGTGTTGTCCTCCAAGTGCTGTAAAACATCCTGAACATCATTCGAAGCAAATATTCAAACTATTCAAAATAGTTTGTAATTGGTTTAAAGGTGGTGTTTTAAAAAATAGCTTTGCTATTTGCAAACTATTTTGAAGTAGCTTTGGAGAAGGTGAAAAGAACTTAGTGCAGGTTTAATTTGCATTGTTTATCACCAGATCAGAGAAAACTGAGTTTGCTAGTGGGGGCTATGATTCCCAGCAGTCCAAGGAAGGGACAGTGTGATCCTAAAAGCAAGTTGCAGAAACCTTCATTCAAAGATAGAGCTTTAGAGTCATATTTCTATCTTACATTTCTCCAAAGAGAAGCTGACATCTCGCATACCTCACAGGGCTGTCTGTCTTTGTTTTGTTTTGTTTTCTGGTTCAAAGTATGTTCTAACCTTCTCTGAGACCAATGCTTAGGGCTGAGGCAATCATCTCATTTGATTGCTGTGGGCAGCAAGGACTCTGAAAACTTGGCAGTACATGAACATTTCCTGCTTATGGAGGTCAAGAGAAGCAGTGGCTGCAAATCTGAGAGAAAAATTTGACCCAAAGGAGAGATTTAATGACAAAATGGTAAGCAGAAACTAAATGAATTTTAGCTGGACTTTATATGCAGAGGATACTAAGGAAGTATTCAAGTAGACTTAGAAAGAAATTAGGCTGTGTGACTGAGCCTGTCTCAGTGTTCTCCTGCATCTTCTGGAAGGTCATAATACTCAAAGGCATGCTATCTAGATTTTTTTCTAACATACAATTGCAGAAATGGTCAGATTTATCCATTATTCTCTAATTCCACTTAATGGCCTATGAAAATGTCCATTCTGCTATGCCCTGGGGCCCTACCTCAACCTGCCTCCTTCATAGGGTACTCCTTCTTTGAAGACTTAGTAATACCGGTTTACAGGAATTGAGTAAGAAATCACAGATAGTGAAATCACTATGTAGTTCAAAATTGTCTTTGCTCTTTGTCCTGTCTTTTCTTCAACACAGTCACTCTCCCAGTATTCCTTCACTTTTCAAGTGCCCAAGACTTGATTTCTAATCCAACATCCCTGCTTCAGAGAATATAATCTGGTTTGACAAAATGAATTCCCACTAGGTAATTTATGGCTTAATATATTCCTTCAGGCAAAAATTTGCAGAAGGATTAAACCAACTAATGATGGAGTACAGGGCATTTGCCTGTGGGCCTTTGGAGATTTGGAAGAATTTTCTTGGAGCCTCTCAAATACTGCTAAGTAGATGGCCCGCATCATCATTGTCCAATAAGCCTTTGATACAGGCAGGAGTCAGAGGAATTCTAGAAAGACAGGGACGGGTCTCCAGTGAAACACCACCTGAAGCCAAAGTAGCCTGAAACCCATGGCCCAAAGTAAGAACTTCTATTCCTGTTTGCCCAATCTCTTCCAACTGGTTCTTTCTGAATGCCTTCTTAGCAATTGAATGTTGCCTCTTCCAAAACTACCTACGGCCTGCCCCAGCCCTCCATCCTGTGCCTATAAAGATCCCAGACTTAGTAGGGAGGAGAGAGAGAGATGGCTTGATTTCGGAGAGAAGACAGCCAGACTATGGGGAAGAAGAGACAGCTTGACTGCAGGGAAGAGATGGCCAGACTTCAGTGAGAATTATCTGCCTTTCCCATCCTATTTTAAGCTCACCTCTCTGCTGAGAGCCATTCCTACCACTCAATAAAATTCTCTGCCTTCACCTTCCTTCAAGTGTCCATGTGGCCTCATTCTTCTTGGATGCCAGATAAGAGCTTGGGACCCACCAAATGCAGGTATGCCCCCTGGAAAGGCTGTCACACTAACCCTTTGCTCTTGCCAGTGGAGGGCAGCCATTCCACACGAGGCAGGGTCCAAATGAGATGTTAACACAAGCTGTCCCTCGGACTGTATAACTAAGGGAACACTGTAACGCCTCCTCCCAGGTTTCAAGGTTGTGAACACCCACACATGGGCCTTGCATGGTGCTTGCTCCCACCAACACCTGGAGCAGCCAGCCAGGTCCTGCATTCACTTGCTCATGCCTGGTCTGACTGTGGGTCCTGCACAGAGCTTGCTCCTGCTGGTGCCCAGAGCAGCCGGCTGAGTCCTGCACTTGCTCACTCACATGCTACCTCACGCTGGGTTGAGCATGCCAAGCTGAGTAAGCGTTCACAAGTCTGACAAAGAGGATGAGAAAATTCCTGCATCACCCTGAGCAGGAATGTAGGTAGAATTCTGCTTGTATAGCTTTACAACATTAAAATTAAGCTAGTGAAGAAGGCAGAATGTCATCCCGTGCTCTTTTGGCTACTGAGGAAAATAATTTAGCATTGGAATTTTTTTAAAGAAAAATAAAAATTATGTCTAACTAATGAAATATTCAAATCAATATAGAAGACAGACGTGAGGATTAAGGTAATTCAGCTCCTTTACCTAAAATGGTTTCTATAATTTGAGCAAAAGAGGATGAAATGCTTGAAGTTAAAATCAAGTATCTTTAAATTGATCCAATAAATGTTTAACACTCCATTTCATCTTGTGGACACAACAAGGGAACACTTAGTAGACTGTGATTTGAGACAGTTGTTGAAAATTCCCTCCAGGTGGTCATGCTGTATAAATGCCACAAATACTCTTAGACAATATTTAATGTACTGTATCTAGGTTTTAATTGTTCTGCTTGGCAATTCCATAGTGATCACACTTAACAAAAGGGGGCAGGAAGACAGATAATGACAAAGAAAAATGTTTGTATTTTACTGTGGAGGATCAAGTTAGTTCATACAGGTGTGTATAAATACTTGCATATAACATACACACAGATATGAGGGTGACCTAGTTATGACATCTGATATCACCATGCTCACTGTGGAACCCCAGATTGATCAGGTTAAGCTGGCCAACTTGGTGAGTGTTCCTTTTCATATGTGATTCCTTAGAAATTATTTGATCAAAGAAGAGTTCTTAGGCCATAGAATGTATTGACTTACACACATAGGTAGCAAAAGGATAGGAATACTTGGTGACAGACAAAAATATTGCTTTGCTTTATGTATTGACAGATTGCAATGTTTTATTTTTAAACTTCAAAGCTACCCAAAGTACCAAGATAAACCCAAGAGCATCTCAAATGGAAATGGCAAAAATATCCACTTCTTTAAATTATCTTTGTGAATGTATTTTATCATTTACTTACTATCATATCATTATACTATATTTCCTACTGAATACAAGAGGAAAAGAAAAAAATGATTTTACCATTAAATGATCAAATTTGCTAATATTTCCACACTGTACTTATGATAGATTTCTTAAGAGTATTACTGTATACAACTCATCAATATTTAAACATTCACAATAAATCAATGAGAAGAGTAAATAATGCTAAGAAACTGTTTAAGGGAGCATATTGCCATACCAAAAATTCTGGCAAAGCATAGAAAGAAGAGTTAAAGATCCACTGGGCAAGATGGCCAAATAGGAACAGCTCTGGAGTGCAGTTCTCAGTGAGAATGCAGAGGGTGAGTGATCACCACATTTACAAATGAGTTTTTAACTGCCCACAGACCAGGAGATTCCCAGGCTGAAAAGCACCATGAGTTTCCAGCACAGCTGTTTCAGCCGGCGCCATGGGTTTCTGCACAAAAACTCACACAAATCTGGGCAGCCATTTAAACTGGTGCCTGGAACACCTGGGAGACAGAGTCGCCCATTCAACTGAAAAAAAGGGGGCTGAAACAGGGAGCCAGGTGATCAGAGCTGGACCTGGGACGGTCCAGCTCTGTGGGGGGAAGGGCATCCACCATTACCGAGGCAGTCCACCACTACCAAGGCAGTCCACCATTGCTGAGGCAGTCCACCATTACCAAGGCAGTCCACCATTAATGAGGCAGTCCGCCATTACCGATACAGGGCACACAGCAGCTGGGCAGAGCCCACGGCAGCTCAGCAACACCTCTGCTAGCAGACTGTGATGAGGCTACCTCCTCCCTGGGCAGGGCATCTCTGAAAAAAGGTAGCAGCACTTTAGGAACTTATAAATAAAGCCCCACCTTCCCAGGATAGAGCACCTGGCGAAAAAAGCAGTTATGAGTTCCACTGCAGCAGACTTAAACGTACCAGCCCAGCAGCTCTGAATGGAACAATGGAGCTCACAACTCAGCACTTGAGCTCCTATAAGGGACAGACTGTCTCCTCAAGCAGCTTCCCAACCCCCATATATCCAAAGAGACACCTCATGAAGGAGAGTTCAGGCTGACATCTAGTGGGTATCCTTCTGGGACAAAGAAAACAAAACAAGAAACTGGCAGCTACCCTTACTGTTCTGCAGCCACCGCAGGTGATCCCCAGGCAAGCAGGGTCTGGAGTGGACCTCCAGCAGTCCTACAGCACAGGGGCAGACTGCTAGAAGGAATACTAAAAAACAGAAAGAAATAACTTCATCATCAACAAAAAGGATGTCCACTCAGAGACCGCATCCAAAAGTCACCAACTACAAAGACCACAGGTAAATAAATCCAAAAAGATGGGAAGAAACCAGCACAAAAAGGATGAAAACACCCAAAACCAGAATGCCTCTCCTCCTCCAAGGGATCACAACTCCTAACCAGCATGGGAATAAAGCAGATGGAGAATGAGTCTGATGAATTGACATAAACAGGCTTCAGAAAGTGGGAAATAACAAACTTTTCTGACTTAAAAGAACATGTTCTAACCCAATGCAAAGAAACTAAGAACCTTGAAAAAAGGTTTGATAAAATGCTAATAAGGATAAACAGCTTAGAGAAGAATATAAATGAACTGATGGAGCAGAAAAACACAACACGAGAACTTTGCAAAGCATACACAAGTTTCAATAGCCAAATCAACCAAGCAGAAGAAAGGATATCAGAGATTGAAGATCAACTCAATGAAATAAAACGAGAAGGCGAGATTAGAGAAAAAAGAGTAAAAAGAAATGAACAAAGCCTCCAAGAAATATGAGATTACATGAAAAGACCTAATCTACATTTGATAGGTGTACCTGAATGTGACAGAGAGAATGAATGCAAGCTGAAAAGCACTCTTCAGGTTATTATCCAAGAGAACTTCCCCAACCTAGTAAGGCAAGCCAATATTCAAGTCCAGGAAATACAGAGAACACTACAGTGATATTCCTCAATAAGAGGAATCCCAAGGCACATGATGGTCAGATTCACCAGAGTTGAAATTAAGAAAAAAATGCTAAGGGCAGCCAGAGAGAAAGGTCGGATTACCCACAAAGGGAAGCCCATCAGACTCACAGCAGATCTCTTGGCAGAAACCCTACAAGCCAGAAGAGAGTGGGGGGCCAATATTCAATGTCCTTAAAGAAAAGAACTTTCAACCTAGAATTTCATATCCAGCAAAACTAAGCTTCATAAGAAGAGGAGAAATAAAATCATTTACGAACAAGCAATTGCTCAGAGATTTTGTCACCACTGGCCTGCCTTACAAAGCTCCTGAAAGAAGCACTAAACATGGAAGGGAACAACCAGTACCAGCCACTCCAAAAATGTACTGGATGGTAAAGAGCATTGACACAATGAAGAATCTGCATCAACCAATGGGCAAAACAACCAGCTAGCATCAAAATGGCAGGATCAAATTCACACATAACAATATTAACCTTAAATGTAAATGGACTAAATGCCCCAATCAAAAGACACAGACTGGCAAATTGGATAAAAAGTCAAAACCCATTGGCGTGCTGTATCCAGGAAACCCATCTCACGTGCAAGGACACACAGAGGCTCAAAATAAAGGAATGGAGGAAAATTTTCCAAGCAATGGAGAGCAAAAAAAAAGCAGGAGTTGCAATCCTAGTCTCTGATACAATAGACTTTAAACTGACAAAGATCAAAAGAGACAAAGAAGGGCATTGCATAGTGGTAAAAGGATCAATGCAACAGGAAGAGCTAATGATCCTAAATATATATGCACCCAATACAGGAGCACCCGGATACATGAAACAAGTTCTTAAGGATCTACAAAGAGACTTAAACCCCCCACACAATAATAGTGGGAGACTTTACCACTCCACTGTCAATATTAGACAGATCAACGAGACAGAAAATTAACAAGGATATCCAGGACTTGAACTCAGATCTGGACCAAGCAAAGCTAATAGATATTTATAGAACTCATCACCCCAAATCGATAGAATATACATTCTTCTCAGCACCACATCACACCTACTCTAAAATTGACCACATAAATGGAAGTAAATCACTCCTCAGCAAATGCAAAAGAACAGAAATCATAACAAACAGTCTCTCAGAACACAGTGCAATCAAATTAGAACTCAGGGTTAAGAAACTAACTCAGAACTGCACAACTTCATGGAAACTGAACAACTGGCTCTTGAATGTTGACTGGATAAACAATGAAATGAACACAGAAATAAAGATGTTCTTCGAAACCAACGAGAACGAAGACACAATATACCAGAATCTCTGGGACACATTTAAAGCAGTGTATAGAGGGAAATTTATAGCAATAAATGTCCACATGATAAAGATAGAAAGATCTTAAATTGACACCCTATTATCAAAATTGAAAGAGCTAGAGGAGCAAGATCAAAAAACTCAAAAGCTAGCAGAAGACAAGAAATAACTAAGATCAGAACAGAACTGAAGGAGATAGAGACACAAAAATTCCTTCAAAAAATCAATAAATCCAGGAGCTGGTTTTTTGAAAAGATCAACAAAATAGACAGACCACTAGCCAGATTAATAAAAAAGAAAAGAGAGAAGAATCAAATAGATGCAATAAAAAATGATAACGGGGATATCACCCCAGATTTCACAGAAATACAAACTACCATGAGAGATTACCGTAAACAACTCTGTGCACATAAACTAGTAAACCTGGAAGAAATGGATAAATTCCGGGACAGTTGCACCCTCCTAAGTCTAAACCAGGAAGAAGTTGAAACCCTGAATAGACTAATAACAAGGGCTGAACTTGAGGCAGCAATTAATAGCCAACCAACCAAAAAAAGTCCAGGTCCAGATGGGTTCACAGCTGAATTCTACCAGACATACAAAGAGGAGCTGGTACCACTCCTTCTGAAACTATTCCAAACAATACAAAAAGAGGGAATCCTTCCCAAATCATTTTATGAGACCAATATCATCCTGATACCAAAACCAGGCAGAGACTCAACAAGAAAAGAAAACTTCAGGCCAATATCCATGACGAACATAGATACAAAAATCTTCAATAAAATACTGGCAAACCGATTGCAACAGCACAGCAAAAAGCTTATCCAACATGATCAAGTGGGCTTCATCCCAGAAATGCAAGGCTGGTTCAACATACACAAGTCTATAAACCTAATTCGCCACATAAACAGAAACGAAGACAAAAACCACACAATTATCTCAATAGATGCAGAAAAGACCTTCGACAAAATTCAACAGCGCTTTATGCTAAAAACTCTCAATAAACTAGGTATCGACAGAACATATCTCAAAATAATAAAAGCTGTTTATGACAAACCCACAGCTAATATCAGACTGAATGGGCAAAAACTGGAAGCATTCCCTTTGAAATCCGGCACTAGACAAGGATGTCCTCTCTCACCACTCCTATTCAATATAGTGTTGGAAGTTCTAGCCAGAGCAATCAGTCAAGAAAAAGAAATAAAGTGTATTCAATTAGGAAACGAGGAAGTCAAATTTTTTCTATTTGCAGGTGACATGATCGTATATTTAGAAGACCCCATTGTCTCCGCCCAAAATCTCCTGAAACTGATAAGCAACATCAGAAAAGTCTCAGGATACAAAATCAATGTGCAGAAATCACAAGCATGCCTATACACCAATAACAGATTTAAAGAGAGCCAAATCAAGAATGAACTGCCCTTCACAATTGCTACAAAGAGAATAAAATACCTAGGAATACAACTAACAAAGGATGTAAAGGACCTCTTCAAAGAGAAATACAAACCACTGCTGAAGGAAATAAGAAAGGACACAAACAGATGGAAAAATATTCCATGCTCATGGTTAGGAAGAATCAATATTGTGAAAATGGCCATACTGCCCAAAGTAATTTACAGATTAAACGCTACCCCCATCAAGCTACCAATGACCCTCTTCACAGAACTGGAAAAAACCACCTTAAACTTCATATGGAACCAAAAGAGAGCCCGCATAGCCAAGTCAATTCTAAGCAAAAAGAACAAAGCTGGAGGCATCACACTACCTCACTTCCAACTATACTACAAACAACCATTCATGAGAAACTGCCCCCCATGGTCCAATCACCTCTCATCAGACCCCATCTTCAACATTGGGGATTACAATTCTACATGAGATTTGGCTAGGGACACAGATCCAAACCATATCATATACAATATGAATTTGATAGTTTTCTTTCATGATTTGATTATTTAATGGATATATTCGGTCTGTAATAGGCGATTCTTAGCACACTAAACAAACTGTTAAGCAAATTTCAATAATAAAATCAGTGGAGAACTAATGCAAGATTGACTGTACTGAAAACTCTGAAATTCACTCGTTAATAAAATGAATGTATACCAAAGCTGAAAGATGAATGGTATGCACCAGGAAAGCTTAGTTCGGAAAGCTAGAAAGCTAAAACCAGATTTAACTGAAGCTTCCTAAAAGTGCTAAAGGATAAATATTAAGAATGGAATAAACTGGTTTAATGTTAATAGGTGACTATCAAAAACAACTCAAACACAGCTCTCAAGTATGTGAGAAGTTTAATGCTGAGAAAAATAAGAAGATAAAAACTAACCAGGTTGAATCCTGAAGGGGGAAAATCATCATTATTAAAATGATGGAATCCTCTGAGTAGCACCAGCTATTGAGTTACCAAGTCCAAAGAGGTCAGTGTTTTTATGGAAGACAAAATATGAGCTTTTTGATTTCAAGAAGTATGCCTTACTTACCTGTATAACCCCAGTAGCTGACATAATTTTACCTTGAATTTATGTGGAAGAAAGGATAAAAGGAAGAAAAGAATGGAAAGAGGGAGAAAGGAAGAGGACTAGGTTATGAGACATAATATGTACATTTTATTATTTTAAATAACCTAAAATATCTAGACTCAAGAAAATCATATTATAGCTTAAAGAGAGTTGTCCCAATTCTCAGAAAAGGAGAATTATATCCTAATACTTATACATAAGTAACATTGAAATTGAATCTCCAGTTATTTTCTGGAATGATCTGTTAAACAGAAGCAAGGTAGACTCAGAAAATAGCATAGTAAACACTAGGAACCTGCACAATTCACAAAGAAAAACTTAGCCTCTATTTTATTTTTAATTGTATCACTGGATTTTTAATTCCTAGGGATGCTTCCCATATAGTTCATCTTCAAAAGGTATTTGGCCTCATGACACCTTTGCTCGTTTCTACAATTATGTGGACTGGGCGCTGCTTGGGCACTTATATCACAAAAGTGACTATTAATAGGATTTTATCAACCAGAAACGCTTCTAATATCGAGTTTGAGGAATTATTTCACAACCCAGTCCTAATGCGTTGTAAATGGATAAGTTGGCTAAACATGGAACAAATGTCCTAAAGCTAGGAGAAATAGCAATGGCTAAAGATGTAAAATTATCTTAATAAACTAAAATGATACTCTTCATAAGAAGATTAAAATGTAAAAGGAAAAATGGTAAACCTTCCTTGTAGGGTAACTAATAAATCCCACAGGGATATTCCTTGTATAAGAAGTCTTAGTAGTTTTAGTTAACTAGAATGTAAGGATGAGCTAACTTATTCACAGTTGTCCAAGCAGTTCATGAATAGAGTTTGCAAATTTGAAAGGGTAAAAACCATTATTTTCACTAACTTTTGGCAGAAATTTAACATTTGTTTTCATTATGAATGTAGGCAAAACACAACAGTAGTGTTGGCCGTACCTGTAACTATGTCAACAATAGTAAACATAGATATTTCCTGGGCACATTATAATTTCTGTGAAAATCTCAAAATGGTCATTATGCTTCACTACTTCAAAATTAAGACAACTATTGAGCCCGTCACTAGATCTTGTTACTCATACATTCATAAAGACATATATGTATGTATATACACATAAACATATATGGTACTAAATCATAAGTTATCTTTTGATAGCTGTATTTTAATATTATTTATTGGGAAGTAAGTGTCCCAGTAATGTTTCATGGAAAATCTGCTACTCCAGTTCACACCTGCACAGATCATGCTTGAATTTGCACTCACGTTTTATTGGAAATATTAACAATTGGAATAAGTAAGGGATGAGGGGAAGGAGCCATGCCCAGCAAGATTCAAGCCTAGGAATTATATTATGAGAAACATCATTCCTCTAGAAGTGAATATTAATTAGCATAAGACACTAGAGACCAACTATGATGTGATGACAAAGATGATGTCCTTCAATTTATTCAAAACTAAAAGCATCTCCCACCTCCACTGCTTATCGTCCTGATATCTTAGGTGGCTACTCAACTCTCTGATTCTCAGTTTTGATGTCTCTATCTTGAAGATACTACACACAGTGCAGAGTTGGAAAGAGGAATAGGAAAAAAAAATGTGTTGGCCAGGCGTGGTGGCTCACACCTGTAATCCTAGCACTTTGGGAGGCCGAGGCGGGCAGATCACCTGAAGTTGGGAGTTTGAGACCAGCCTGATCAAACATGGAGAAACCCCATCTCTACTAAAAATACAAAATTAGCCAGCCATGGTGGTGCATGCCTTTAATCCCAGCTACTCAGGAGGCTGAGGCAAGACAATTGCTTGCACCCAGGAGGCAGAGGTTGCGGTGAGTCAAGATCCTGCCATGCCATTGCAATCCAGCCTGGGCAACAAGAGTGAAACTCCGTCTCAAAGAAAAGAAAAAAAATGTGTTAAGGACTCTAACAGTGCCTGGTATGTAATAGAATCTCAAAAGTTGTGTTGTGGTTGGCATGGTCTTATCAAGGAAACCAAAGTATTCACATTTATATGCCAAGTCTACCTCATTGGGGTGGAAGATTTGGGTAGACCCCTTTACTTTTAGGACTGTTATATGAAATTTGAACAGCTCTGTTTTATTTTGCTCTAGGGGACGAGGACAGGAACAAGACAAATGGTGCACGGCAGCTTTTAGTTAACTGTCATAAAGAACTGCCTAGCAATCAAGTTGTTCAATGATGGACTTTGATTGCTCCATAAAATAATGAGACGCTTGCCTGTGTGTGTTTAAACAAACACTAGATTTCCCTGTACTCTGAATGGGGTGGGGAAAGAGCTTGGCAGGATGGGAGGCTCCCCATGGGGTTCACAGGTTCCCGCCAACTGCAAGGCTCCAAGAGTCTCTATAGCCTCATCAATAAGCCTAAACAGAAATAATGTATCAGGTTGTCAGATTCAGCAAATGTTGATTTTTCTCTGCTGCTGAGGACCATAGTCATCATTTAAATGACGAGATCATTAATTTGAGAACAGAATTTCCAGCCTCTGGTAAAATGAACCTAATATTGGACAGGGAACATTTAAATTTCTAATAGGTACAATGACAATCATAGCTACAGAATTCTAACATGAACTGAAGTTCAATTTTCTAATAATTAATGACTACATAAAATGACAGTAATGATAACAAAAACGTACATGAGTATGCTATCGTCAAATAAATGTTTAAATAGGCAACTGCTTTTTCTGGAAAGTTATGATCCTAAAGTTGGTTCCAAACAATACCAACAAGGCCTTTTTAGGAAAAAGTTCATCTCCAAAAACGGTCTAGTAGCAGGTTGAAAGTTTGAACAGTGGCAAAGGAATCATAAACATTTTCTTGCCAGATGTACTTCCCAGATGTAAGGACACTCAGTGTTTCAGCAAGCAAGGAAAGGCAGAGAGAACCAGGACAGCTGAAAAGCAATACGCCAGTTCATCTGCTGTTTTCATAACTACTTAAATACACAAAATATTTATCATCTATGACATAGTTAACAAAAATAACTTTCTTTTTTCTTCTTGTTTCCCTTGGTGTTCTCCTCTCTCTCTCTCTCTCTCTCCACCCCATCCCCCTCTGGTCATTTCGTCTCCCTTAAGGGGCCCCTTGAATTGCTTACAAACTCTGAAGTTTCCTCATGTTTCCACACTTTGAAGTGTTCCCTTCCCCCACTCTATCGCCATTCTACAAAATCTATTCTTCAGAAATAGAAATAACTTTTTACAAAGAAAAGTACATCCTGACAGAACTACAGTTGATCAAGTCACTCACATTACTAAATAAGCTAACCACAGTTTAAGAAGAAAGAACAAATTCTCATAGTACTTAGAGCTATTTGGATGCAAATAAATATTATTTATAATATTTTAATAATTTAATATTTTATTATTAAAATAATAAACTATTATTTAATAGTTATCTACATGTAGAAAAAAACTACAGGAAAGAGAGTTCAGGCTGGGGACAGTGGTTCACGCCTGTAATTCCAATACTTTGAAAGGCTGAGGTGGGTGGATCACTTAGAACTCAGGAGCTCTATTCCAGCCTGGGCAACACAGCGAAACCCTGGCTCTACAAAAAATACAAAAATTAGCCAGGCATTGGTGGCTCGCACCTGTAGTCTCAGCTACACTGGAGGCTGAGGCTGGAAAATTGCTTGACCCCAGAAAGGGGAAGTTGCAGTGAGCTGAGATTAGGCCACTGCACCTTAGCCTGGGCAAAAGAGTGAGACCTGGTCTCAAAAACACAGAAAGAGAGAGACAGACAGAGACAGACAGAGAGAAGGAAAGAAAGAAAGAGAGAGAGACAGAGAGAGAGAAAGAAAGAAAGAAGGAGAAAGAAAGAAAGAAAGAAAGAAGAAAGAAAGAAAGAAAGAAAGAGAAAGAAAGAAAAGAAAGAAAGAAAAAGAAAAAAAAAGAAAAAAGAGAGAAAGGGAGGGAGGGAAGGAAAGAGAAAGGAAGAAAGAGAGAGAGAACGAGAGAGATCAGTAAACATATCAGTATCTAAATTAAAGTGTTTATACATTACATCTGGCATACTACATAGATTAATGTTATATATTTAATTTAGGCAATAATTATTTTAATCCTTTTTATAAAGACATTACAATGTGTATTAAGTTGTAACTTTGAAATCTGAATCTGCACATGAGTAAATGTTGTGATGTCACTGCGAATGTTTCAGGAAGAAAAGTCACTCTCAATACAACACAACCTTGGCATGTCCACTTAGCACACTGAAAGTGCACCTGAAGGTGAATCTTCTATTCAGAAGTACAGTCCCAGGAACTTGACCCATCCATACATTCAGGGTGAAGTTTCTCTACAGAATGCTGTATAAACTCAGTCCCAATTTATAAAAATGCTATGAGAAATATAACTGCTAAAGGGACCAGCTCATTCTTTTTGTAGGAGGGAATCAGAAAGAGAGTTCAAAAGATGAAGAGAATGTCTAATGGGACAGCCTGAGGTGTCTTATCAAAGTTGGGTTTAACATTGAGCCAGGTCAGGCCAATTTCTTAGACCAGACACTCATTCTCCTGGAGAGCGCTAGAATGGACACCACTATGAACAGCCTTCTTCTATTTCTTCATAACTGACCAATATTCTGGTCATTGTATTTTTCCTTATAAACACTTTCAAAATAGTCAAAATTGATGCTCTGGGTATAATTTTTTACTTTTAAGACGATTTTGAACTTTTTGCTCTGATCTACTAATCTGTTGATGTCAGTATTTTACCCTCAGGTAATGGGGTATGGAGATTTCTCTTTTAAATACCAATATAAGAAATGTTTTTACCTGTTGGGTAATCTGAAATGTAACCATGGAAATTTTTGCATAAACATACCAAAAGTGATGCATTTAGAAGCTACTGCCTGTAGAGAGCCCAGACACACTTCTGGTCCCACCATATGCCACTTATATGAGCATTGGTCAGATTGCTCAGTCTCTTACAGCCTCAATTTGATCATACATAGAGTGATAATAGCATCTACCTCCCAAGTCCCGTAAGAAGACTTAATTGGTTGCATGACATGAAGAGTATGATACACTAAGGAGCTATGTGGGACATTCCTCACTTGATTTATTTTCACTCATTACTTATTTCTCTCCAAAGAATGAACCTTTGCATCATTTCCCATTGTGTCTCTAACAAGTCAAATGACTTTATGTGAGACTCCTCATTTGCATGCCCACATCTTCTTCCCTCCGATAACCTATGGTGATATCTCTCTGACAAGCATCAGCAAAGTCACCTTCAGGATTAACATCTCCTCGTACATCCATTATCCCCTCACAGCATTGCTTTCTCAATCTGTGCTATGTCAATTTGCACTCGAAGACACATTGCTCAGTTTCATTACTCCTTAATGTGCCTCGTCGCCTTAATCTTTTAACTTCTTGAGAGTAAAGATTTTGCTTTCTTGTTCTTTTGAATTGGCCTGCTCAATCACCTAAACCCTCACCCCTACCCCTATCTAATGCAACAGTGGCATTAATTTCATGTTGACTGTTGGGCTAATGAGAAATTATTTTAGCACTACGGAAGGGGGAAGTCTACAGAGAAGCTGTTAGGTATATCAAAGCAACAGAATAAAGAGAAATCCAAGAAGGTCAGAAAATTACTTACCCTTCCTTTCTTCTAAATGGTAAATGATTTATTTGCTTCAATCTCTTCAGGGATACAGGTACCTTCCCTGTGGCTGCTTTCTACAAATAGTGACAGCAAAAAAGTCAGAAATGCAAGTCTCAAAGCAGAGATAACAGAAACTCTTGAAGAAATAAGCTACAATAAATCAATAGGTACTTAGAGTTACAAAGAAATTAAGGAGTAAATGCAAACATTTTTCTCAAGTGTGTCTTAAGTCACCATCTAAAACATCTGTTGCAAAATGCTATGTTAAAAAATAGAGGTCTACAGTGGTACATAAAATTAAATACAGGTAGACCTAAATATAAATAGTTAAACATATCCACAACTTCTGAGTAAGTTCTCTGTTAACAGAAGTGAAAACAGATAATTTCAGAACGTATAAAAGGTAAAGTTCTGTACGCACTGATTCAAACCAGATTAAAAAAAAAGAAACACAAAGCTAAATAGGTAGTTATTGTTTCTGTTTTTCTGTCCCATAAAAACCCTTCAAGAACTTTTTCCCTCCTACCATTTCCCAAAGGAGAGACGTTTATTCCAGGAATGTGCTTCTAGCAGGAGGGAAAACTGCATTTTTGTTACAAGTGAATTACACCTAGGAATGAGTGTTTCAATTGTGGAGTGATTTGGAGGTGAATTAGTCAATAGGATTCAAATCAGAGCAAAATGAAATCAACAGACAAATGGGAAAACAAATCCCATCCTGATGTATGGTAGTCAGATTTTTACTAAACGATAAAAATGGGAAAATAGCTTCAGAATTTAAATCTCCTTTAAATACAGGCCCATTAAAACTTTACAGTTCTAAGTGAATGTAATAACTTTAATATTGTATAACCTATATAAGATGTTGATTAATATAACTTGATGGATGGGAGTTTTCTCTTTAAAAATAGTGCAGAATGTTTACCAAAAAACAGCTACTTCAGTTAGACATTGAAATGGTTTTAAAATGTTTTATTATGATTTTTAAAAACTTTCTTGGGAATTACTTAATTTTACAATACTTTTTAAAAAGCACCCTGGCAAACATTTCTTATTACATCAAAGTAGATTTATGTTGATGTTTTTAAACTTTTACAAGACTTCAGGACACTCTGATATAATTCTTCATACTTGGGAGTCACAAAACATAGACAGTAAATCTTTTTTTTTTTTTTTGAGACAGAGTTTTGCTCGTCACCCAGGTTGGAGTGCAATGGCACGATCTCGGCTCACCACAACCTCTGCCTCCTGGGTTCAAGCAATTTTCCTCCCTCAGCCTCCAGAGTAGCTGGAATTACAGGTGTGCACTACCACGCCTGGCTAATTTGGTATTTTTAGTAGAGACAGGGGTTCTCCATGTTGGTCAGGCTGGTCTCAAACTCCCAACCTCAGGTGATCCACTCGCCTCGGCCTCCCAAAGTGCTGGGATTACGGGCTTGAGCCACCAGGCCTGTAAGATAGTAAATCTTTTATTTGAAAAAAGACCACAATATAGGCATACCTTGGAACACTGCAGGTTCAATTCCAGACCACTATAGCAAAATGAAAATCACAGTAAAGTGATACACAAACTTTTGGTTTCCCACTACGTATAAAAATTATGACTACCCTATACTGTAGTCTATTAACTCTGCAACATCATTATGTCTGAAAAAAACACAGTTTATACCTTCACTAAAAAAATACTTTATTGATGGGAATAGGTGAGAGAAGATCAGAAAAGATAACTATTGGGTACTGGACTTATTATTTGGCTGATGAAATAATCTGTACAGAAAACCCCCATGACACGAGTTTATGTAACAAACCTCCACATGTACCCCGACCCTAAAATAAAAGTTAGGAAAAAATACTTTATTGCTAAATAATATTACTAACAATTTTCTCAGCTTTTGGCAGGTTGTAGTATTTTTGCTGGTAGGTCTTACCTTGTTGATGGCTGCTGACGGATCAGAGTGGTGATTGCTAAAGGCTAAGGTGGCTGTGGCAATTCCTTCAAATACCACAAGAATGAAGTTTACTACATCAATTGAGTCTTCCTTTCATGAAAGATTTATCTGTAGCATGCTACACTGTTTGATA
The DNA here is from genome assembly GCA_963573385.1 of Cacajao melanocephalus. Lineage (NCBI taxonomy): Eukaryota > Metazoa > Chordata > Mammalia > Primates > Pitheciidae > Cacajao > Cacajao melanocephalus. The sequence goes on from CAUYLG010024802.1 coordinate 28,445, forward strand.
GCATTTTACCCACAGGAGAACTTTCAAAATTGAAGGGAATCCTCTCAAAACCTTCCACTGCTTTATTAAATAAGTTTATGTAATATTCTAAATCCTTTGTTGTCGTTTCAACAATGTTTACAGCATCTTTACCAAAAGTAGATTCCATCTCAAGAAACTACTTACTTTATTCATTCGTAAGAAGCAACTCCTCATTCATTAAACTTTGATGATGAGACTGTAGCAATTCAGTCACATCTTCAGTTCTAGCTTTCCACCACGTACACAGTTACTTCCACCACGTATGCAGTTATTTTCCTCCACTATGTATTGAACCTCTCAAAGTCATCCAGGAGGGTTAGAATCAGCTTCTTCCAAACTTCTGTTAATGTTGATATTTTGACCTCCACCCGTGAATCACAGATGTTTTTAATGGTATCTAGAAAGGCAAATCCTTCCCAGAAAGTTTTCAATTTACTTTGCCCAAATCCATCAGAGAAATCACTATCTATGGCAGCAATGGCCTTACAAAATGTATTTCTTAATAAAACTTGAAAGTCAAAATTTCTCCTTGATCCATGGGCTGCAGAATTGGTGTTGTGGTAGCAGGCATGCAAACAACATTCATCTCCTTGTATGTCTCTATCAGAGCTCTTGGATGACTAGATACGTTGTCAATGAGTAAGAATATTTTGAAAGGAATCTTTTCTTCTGAGCAGTAGGTCTCAACAGTGAGCTTAAAATAGTCAATAAACCATAGTCAATAAACAGATAGGCCGTCTTCCAGGCTTTGTTCTTTTATTTATAGAGCACAGGGAGGGTAGATGAAGCATCACTCTTAAGGGCCCTAGGATTTTCAGAAAGGTAAATGAACATTGGTTTAACTTAAAGTCATCAGCGCCATTAGCTCCTGAGAAGAGAGTCAGCCTGTCCTTTGAAGATTTGAAGCCAGGTATTGGCTTCTTGTCTTTATGAAAATCCTAGATAGCATCTCCTAATATAAATAAGGCTGTGTTGTCTTCACTAAAAATGTGTCGAGTAGCCACCTGTGTTAATCTGTTCTTGCATTGCTATAAAGAAATACCTGAGCCTGAGTAATTTATGAAGAAAAGAGATTTGATTGTTGCACAGTTCTGTAGGCTGTGCAGAAAGTGTAATGCTGGCATCTGCTTAGATTCTGAAGAGGGCTCAGGGAGATTTTACTCATAGCAGAAGGTGAAGCAGGAGTAGACACATCATGTTGCTTGCGTGGGAGCAAGAGAAAGAATAGTAAGGAGGTGTCACACACTTTTAAACAACCAGATCTCGTGAGAACTCTTTCAGTATTGTGAGGACAGCACCAAGCCATGAGGTATCCACCTCCATGACCCAAACACTTCCCACCAGGCCCCACATCCATAATTGGCAGATTACATTTCAAGAGGATTTTTAGAGGGGACAATATCCAAACCATATCACTTCCTTCATCAGTTATCATAGCCAGATTTTCTGGGTAACTTGTAGGTTTTACATCACCACTTGCGGCTTCACCTTAAACTTTTATGTTATGCAGATGGCTTCTTTTCTTAAACTTCTTGAACCAAACTCAACTAGCTTCAAACTTCTCTCGTAGCTTCCTCATCTCTCTTAACCTTCACAAAATTAAAGAGAGTTTGGGCCTTGTTGTGGATTAGGCTTTGGTTTAAAAGAATTTTGTGACTGGTTTAATCTTCTACCTAGACCAATAAACCTTTCTCCATATCAGCAATAAGGCTGTTTCTCTTTCTTGTTATTTGTGTGTTTACTGGAGTAGCTGTTTCGATTTCTTGAAGATTTTTTTCTCATGCATTCACTATTTGGCTAACTCTTTGGTGCAAACAGACTAGCTTTTGGCCTGTCTCAGCTTTCAACATGCCTTCCTCATGAAGCTTTATCATTTCTAGCTTCTGATTTCAAGTGAGAGACTCGTGACTCTTCCTTTCACTTGACCACGTAGAGGCCATTGTCGTGTTATTAATTGGCCTAATTTCAATATTGTTGTGTCTCAGCAAATACAGAAACCTAAGGAGAGGGAGAGAAAGAGGAATAACTAGTCAGTGGAGCAGTCAGAACACACACATTTGTTAATGAAGTTCACCATCTTACATGGGCATCGTTTGTAGTGCCCCAAAACAATTACAATAGAAGCATCAAAGTCCACCATACTAGATATATCAATAATGAAAAAGTTTGAAATACTGAGAGAATTACCAAAATGTGACACAGACACACAAACTGAGCACAAGTTTTTGAATGACACCAATAGACGTTCTCAAGTTTACCAAAAACCTTCAATTTATAAAAAAAAAAAAAAAAAAAGCCACGTCTCCAAAGCACAATAAAATGAAGTACGTTCATATTCATCAATTATGAGAAATTTAAAGTAAAATTAATAAAGAAAAATCTGCAGCACGAAAAAGTAAGTACATGTAATTTATTTATCTAGAGGAAGTCTTTAGACTTGAAAAATGCATATCACTAAGTGTTCACAGCTCTTCAAAAAACAAATTCCAGTCAAAATTTAGAAATGAACAGATGGATAGAAAAGAATGGCAGCAGGCTACTAGAGTTTCAGAAACAGGTTTGTAGGGATAAAGTAGGTCAGGGAGATCATTGCCTTGGGGTTACTCCAAGATTAACGTATAGGTACATTTGCAATAAATGAGGAAATTTTGATCAGAAGTTATTGGAAAAAGCAATCTATGCCAAAGTGTGTGTGTGTGTGTGTGTGTGTGTGTGTGTGTGTGTGTGATTTATATGTTTAAATAACAGGAGGCATCTATTTTGAATCCAGCTGAATTCTAATCCTTTTCTCTAGGAAGTAGATACAAGATATAAAATATGAATGGAGCTAGTTTGTTTGTTTTTTTGGTTTGTTTCACTTTTTTGAGAGAGCGCCTTACTCTTTTACCCAGGCTGGAGTGCAGTGGTATGACCATGGCTCACTGCAGCCTCAACCTTCAAGGCTCAAGTGGTCCTCCTACCTCAGCCTCCGCAGTAACTGGGACTACAGGTGTAACTACCATGCCCAGCTAGTTTTTTATTTTTTTTGTAGTAATGGGGTCTCACCATGTTGCCCAGGTGGTCTCAAACTCTTGGGCTCAAGTTATCCTCCCACTTTAGCCTCCCAAAGTGCTGGGATTATAGGCATGAGCCACCACACCTGGCCATGGATGAAACTAGTTGAGGTCAGTCAAGGGAATAAAAAACAGATCTATGCTCTTATTTGGCATAGAATAAGAAAAGGACATTAACAGAAGCCAAAGAATTGAGAAATAAAAAAAAAAGCAAATTGTAAAAAAGGCAAACACATTATAATCACTAGGATTATTATATTATGGTTGTTAAATCATTTCCAGAACTCTTCATGCTGAGTGAACGGAGAGGGGCAGGAGGGGGACGAAGAGATAGAAAAGGAGTGGGAGGAAACTGAGACAGAGGGAAACACAGAAAAGGAGAACATTAATGGAGAAAGATTGGTTAATTTAAAATACTACTTTCACGATTTTTTTCCTTGCACAAGAACTCATATATCTTAATTAAATCCTATTTGTGTAGTAGTGATTTTCAGCCTGCCTGGGTGGTAGAATCCATTTTTTAATATACTCAGGATAAGCAACTTTATCAACATGTGGTAGAAATATAATCACCTTTGAAAAACATTTTTTAGTAATTTCTTGGACTACCACATCTTTTGTAATAGAAAGTCCAATATCTCTCTCCCCAACTACACATTTGCTATTAATGTCAGGTCTTATTCAGTCCAAATTGAGTTTCTTTCTTCTTTCTTTTTTTTTTTTTTGTTTTTGTTTTTGAGATGGGGTCTCGCTGTATCACCCAGGCTGGAGAGCAGTGGCATGATCTCGACTCACTGCAATCTCTGCCTCCTGGGTTCAAGAGAGTCACCTACCTCAAGCTCCCCAGTAGCTGGGATTACAGGCATGTGCCACAACACCCAGCTAATTTTTTATTTTTAGTAGAGACAGGGTTTCACCAGTTTGGCCAGGCTGATCTCAAACTCCTGACCTCAGGTGATCTCCTGACCTCAGGTGATCTCCTGACCTCAGGTGATCCCCCCACCTTGGCATCTCAAAGTGCTGGGATTACAGGCGTAAGCCACCATGCCCAGCCAGGCTCTCTTTTTTTCTTTCCCCTCTCCCCAAATTTCCAGTGGGAAGAGAAATTGGAAGACACTAGATTGACATTTCTGATGCTTTTTGCTACTACAATGTGCAGATATAAAAAACTGGCTTTGCACAGAATCATGAACCTGTGATTCCCACAGTGATTACAAACCCTGCATGGGCCATAGTAATCTATTCTGCCTTGCCACCAAAGACGTCAGCCATCTTGGTTTACACTCACATGTTCAACCATAGCTCTCAAAGGACCATACTATGCTAAAATGGATGCTTACTAAGATTCCAACCTTTAGTTGATTTATGTAGCTCTGTAAAAACTAGTACCTAGTCCTTTCTTTCCTTTGATGGTGTCTCTTTTTGGAGAATAATGGTATCCTGTTCTACTTTTGGACCTTAGTAGATGCCATCATGGTCCACTCAGAAAAGTTCTCTGGATTTTGTGTGGATATGTGTAGTCAATTGCATGTTAAAATAACCATAGATAAATATGTTTAGACATAGTTTCTAATCTGAAGACTCCTATCCTTAACTTGCTGGCCTCAGCACCAATAACTGGCATTTATTGAGAGACCCTTTGAAAGAACATGAGTAGAATTCAACATCTTCACTTGGATTTTTGTCAGTTGGCTGGATCCCATGTTTTGGTAGAGAAATCTTAAAGGAAAGTAATTCAGTGCGGTGTGTATGAGTGCAGTTTTGTTTTGTCAATTTTATTAGGCTTGAAATTACAGGCCTATATGTCATACTTAGATTGTAGGCTAAAGGCAAACCGAGCATCTCTGAATCCCCCCTTCCCATCTAGGATTTCTGATGGTTTTGCCTTAGTCTGAGTTTAGCTTTCTTGATATAAAGAACAAAAGACAATTAAAATAAGCTCACGTCTCCTATCATTCATCCAACTATACATTATGACAGCCTGTGGTCTTCAAGATGTAGCAGACAATAACTTGACCAAATGTTTTGCAACCCCATAACATAGTCAACAGTTTTCTGTCTCTTAATATCTTCCTCTCTTAGCCAAAGTCACATTTTAGGTTCTGTTTTGGAGCAACCCAATCATAGTCCTAAACTCATTATGACTTGGTTCAACTGCATGTAATGAAAATTCTACAAATAACAGTGGCTTAAACACGACAGTTTATTTCTCTTGCACATAAAAGGTGCCCAAAAGGAGAGTAGCCAAGGCAAGTATGGCAGCTCTATGGTTCAGTGAAGTACACAGTCTCTTGTCTTTAAGTATGATTCCGCACATGGCTTACATTCTCCACACCCTCATATTCTGGTCCAAGATGGCTGCTGGAGCTACAGACATAATATTCATACACTAAATAACAAGGGAAAAAAGAGAAGAAGGAAAAGCACTCTTATTTTTAAAGATACTTTTCAGAAAAAATTATACCCGACACCTTTTATTTAATTGTCTTTGGGCATAACCTGGTAATATGGCCCCACTTAAATGCAAAGGAGTTTGGGAAACATCATTGTTTAGCTGGGTGGCATTGCGTCAACCTAAAAACGTCAGGAGTTTTCTACTAAGGATGAAGGGGGAAATCAATTTTATAAGATGTTTCACGTAGATGTTTAAGAGTTCTTATAGAAGAATTAAATTTATTTTATGTGTCTGTTTGGCATCAAGCACATTTATCTATCAAAGTACTAATAAGTGATTTCTTTCTGTTTGTCTTATATTTTTCAGTTATATACAATAGAGAAACATGAAAATTCAGACTGTTCTTGGAGATTAAATGATATATATATACACACACACACATACATAACACACACATACACACACATACACACACACGTGCATATAATTGACATGGAGCATAATAAATCCCTATCTATAATTTAAAGACTTTAAAAATCTATCACTACAAGGAATCTGTTGCCATAAGTTGTTGTATAAAATAACATTTTATTGTTTAAACAATATTTACCACACTTACAACCAATAGCAAAGAAATTATTCCAAAACATATTCCTGAGATGAATCTTTGGTCAAAATGGAAACTGAAGTAAATTTGTAAGTTTGCAAAGAAATCAAGTTACTTTCCCCACACCCATAAACTTCTTGAATTCAGTTAGCCCTAGACATAGCATATTACAAGAAAGGCTGTTTGTTTTGCTGTTTACAGCCCAAAAAGTACTGGATATCTCCCAGGAAATTCCAGTCTTAGGAGGATTCCAACAAACATGAAGAACTGAGTGATTCAGATTTAAGCACAGACTGAAATCAGAATGTGGACATTATTCCAAGTCCAACGTGTCTGATTTTTCAGATTCAGCTTTCATTCATACAGGTTCCAACAGAGAGACATTTATGAATAAAACGTGGAGATAAAACAGAAGTCAATATGTCCATATATAATCTTCATTACTGACATAATAAAAATTAAAATTTACCACTTTCACACAAGCAAAAAGTGATAAATTTTAATTTTTGTTACTTTTTTCTAAGACAGATGGCAGTTGCATACAGGTATTTTTTTAATTTATGCTGTCCCATAATATACAAAGATGCTATAAAGAAATGCTTAAAATCTTGAGTGAAATCAATGTTGTAAGATTGCATGTGTCCACCAAATATACACTTTCATTCATGAAATTAGCTGTTCTTATGTATGTTTAAAGTAGGCTTTTAGTAATATTTGTTATTTAACAAATTTTTCATTGTAATGTACAATAAATGCATTTATTTAATAAAGGTACTAATGGCTCTCAAAGCAAGTAATGCACATTAAACCATATATTAGTGGATTATTTCTGTGATATAAAGTTCAATGTTCATCTAAAATAGATCTCTTTCTCTTTTTACTCTATGCCCTTAGTCCTCCTAATTTCTTTATCTAGTAAAGTATCCTGCACATGGACGATATTCAGTAAATGAGGTTAAGTAATAGGGAGGTCAATGGTAATATTAGAATTACGTTTCTACAAAAGGATGCATTAAGAAGCAATGTAGGTCAGTCCTGCAGAGCCTGACTAACAGGTTCTGACACAGGCAAATGGTTCACTTTGGCTAATCCTCCAGATTGCTTGTTACCAACGCTTGCAATTTTAACTTATTGGAGTCAGTATCAGAAATAAAGATGACAAAATGATTCAATCCATATTGCCACACTTCAATCACTGAGTTGAGAGACATTTTAAGATTTCCAGAAGTTACAAAACCTCTCTATACCCAGTAATTGGAACAACCTGTTAACAAGTAAAATTATCACCAACCCAGTTTTGTTATCCATTGATGGTATATCTGGGAAGAAGGATTTACTGGATTTATTGATTTTATTTGACAATTTATATGCATAGTCCTAAAGAATCTTTGCTAGCTTAAGAAAAATGAACTTAGGACTACTGATAGAGAGTTCATTAATTTTCCAGTATGTAATGTTTTTATCCTTTTCACCAATTTTTAAATTTTTTCCAATCTAGCAAAATATATTTTCCCTGTCTTCAGGATTTGATAGATATAGTTCCAATTTCACTAGTGCACTAACAAACAGAAAAAAAAGAAAGAAAGAAAAAATCATAGCTATGTTAGATAAATATATACATATTAAATTTTATTATTTAACATAAACATTTAAATAATTAGTCTGAAAGTAGCAAAGACAGAAATGAGGAGAGCAAATTCTCATCCTAGCTTTGTCCTTACTTTCTGGGTGGCCTTGAATAAGTCTGTTACTTTCCTGAGCAATAACTTTCTTATCTGTAACATAGAATGATCATGCTCATTTCCTCCTTCGCGGCGTTGTCATAACAATCAATAACACAATTTATATCAAATACTTTTAAAGCATAAAGAATTGCATAGCAAAATGTTAGGCTTATTAAAAACCAGTTCAAAATATGAAATGCACTCCTCTTTAGAAAGATCAAGTAGAACCTTGGGACATCAATATTGGCATTTCAAAATGATTATTTGCTTTTTAAACAAATATACCGCAAGATTACCATTTTCATCTAAGGGAGAGGGTAAAAGAGGAGACAGAGAAATTCAGAAAATTCTCTCTATCTCTGGGAATAAACTATTACGCAATTTCTTGGTTTCTGGCATAAAATGCTTAGTAGAAGACTTTCTTTGAATTATTCAAATTATAATAAGTCTCAGTTTACTACCAATATGAAATCTAAAAGAGCAGAGCATTTTCTATCTTAAAGCTTTCTAACACACTTTTAAATAGAAGCTGCTCATCTAATTATGATAGGACTTGTCAGGAGCATAATTATTACATAAAGCAAGGATTGCAAATGTTTCTTTCACTTATCTTCTTCATATGTCTAATAACTGGGTGTTTTTAAGATCATAACCTCAATTTTTTAGATGCATTTCACATTCCCATCAATCTAAGCCCTCTGTAATATTAAAAATATGCTTTTATCAGCCATCTACTGTCAATATTTTAAAAAGTTGGTAGCTCTGGGGCAGATGGAAATATGCATGATTACGTGTTGTAAAGGTGTCTTGGGTTTATGTTCTAAGACCACAGACTACTCAGACTTACCTGTTTTAGTTCCCTTCTTTTAGATGTTTATCTCCTTTGGGATAATTTGCTACTGGCTAGAATGAAAAGACAAAACATTCCCTTCAAACAGTATGGTGTCATGGCCTAATAATTTTGCAAACTCAAATGAAATCCAAATCAAATTCAGAATTTAGATTTTCCTACTGGCTTAGAAATGATTTATTTTTGTTTGTATGGCATAGCATCAAGTTCCATCTTTTATTCTCCTTCAGAATATCATTAACAAAGAAAACTTTGAATGTTAGCTGGTGGGATACATCGACACTGTTTACACAGCACTGTTTCCCACCCAGGGCTGCACACAAACATTCACACACATTCTCATGCATGCGCACTCCTGGGGAGGCCAATGAATATTACAATTCTTCTTCTGGAAATAATCCTCAAGAATGAAGGAGCAAAAGACAGTTTTCAACCCTATTTTCTCTTCTCTTTCTCTCTTTTTCTTCCCTCTGTCCTTCTCCTCTCTCTCGCTCCTCTCTTTCTCTCTCTCTCTTTCTCTCTCTCTCTCTGTCCTTCTCTTTATTTTTTTTCTTCCTGGAGAGGTTTCTGAAGTTCAACAGTGATTTCTTTAATTAAGAGAAAACACACACACACACACACACACACACACACACACACACACACACACACACGAGAACAAGAAGGAATAGTAAACAGTTCCCTCCATGGCCTGAGGGGTTAGTTACAAAATAAACATTTCATAGACTGGACCACATCTCCTATAATGAGACAGCTCTGGCTAGTGAGACTGCAACTAAAGTTCCCCCCATTAAGGGCATTCACTTGAAAAATTAAGCGACCCACTTGTGTTGACTGAAAACATCCTTACAGAGGGTTTTCGCAATCACCTACAGCATTTTTTGACAATCTGCCTTGTGCTTAACACTGCCTTTCCTGAAGGCTCTCTCTGCTGCGTTTTGTTTTAATGTTCAGCCTCCTCACTGGTGATTCAAAGTCTAAGCTCTTTCTGCTAAGCCTCTGTATAAAATAAAACTCCTTAAGTCACAGAGGGAGAGGTGAGAAGAGCATTCAGTTTGATTTTTTAGCAGGACATACAGAGGCAGGAAATTAGTATTACATTTTTTCCTTCTCTAAACCAAAACACACTGACCAAAGAAGATTGTTCACATTTGCAAAATTTGCCTTGAGCTCCTCGAAGGAAAGATGCTATATAAAATCTAAAAATAAGCCATGATAAAAAATGCCTTAGAATTAAAAAAAACAGCATTCTAGCAATAACCTCAGAAATGTCAGCATCAGTCTAGGAAATGCAGCGGGAAGTCACACTAGGCTATTATTTGCAATCCAGTGGCATGTCACATACCAAAATATGTCATGATCTATCAAAATTGGGTCACTGTCTCTAAAGTACTAAATACATGCAAACTATTAATGAACATGACGTTATATTCCTGTTTAAGCAATGAGACGATGAAAGGAAGGAATTAACCCGGACAAAGTCATTGGAAAAACAACTGAATTTTAGCTCGGTATTTTCAAGCAAGAAAAACTCAGCAGGGGTCATACTTCATAACGTTACAGATGAAATGAGACAAAAAATCTAAACCACCCATTTATTTGCCTTTCAAGCTACAATTAAGAGCTATTAATTTATGAAGGTGTTTGTTCACTTGTCAGCCAGCACAGCACTACATACTGAAACCTGTAATTCACTTCCAACTCTCTTCTATCATCTAGAGCTATTTCTTTGACCCACTCACAAAAGTCATTTTTCTAATATATTTAATAATTGATCTCTGCCCTCTATTGTATCCATTGTATTCAGAACTAAAGAAAACTGTACCTAAACAAATTTGTTTCTACAAAATGTAAAAACATGTACAGGTAAGAATAAATTGTTAGCTAAACCCTTTGGGGAGTACCTTGGAAAGCTGGAGACATAGATCACCTTAATTTACTCCAGGCTTGGCTGGGTCTTCACTATTACTCACTGACATCAACTCACCTTTGCTTCTTCACTTTCTTCGGCTTTAATATCTCCTTTCTCCATCTCAACTATTCAAATCCAATCCAGATTTCACACCCTGCCTGAATAGCATTTTTTCTTCGCTCTTCTTTGAAAATGCTAGCTTTAAATTGTCCCCCTTCTCTGCATCCTTTTTGTAGCTAGATTTCATATAACCCTATTAAAGAACTTGGTTATTTTGCTCTAATGTACATTAGCTTTGTTACTCATTCATTCATTCCACAAATATGTATGGAATGCCCACTATATACCAGGTATGACTGTAGCTGATGGGTATATAGCAATAAACCCAACAGACAAAAATCTGTGCTCTGATTTCTGTTTATATTTTGTTGGAATCTGTAGCCAATATGTACTATAAATAAGTCATGGTGTCAGGCAGTGATGATGCTAAGAAGAAAAGCTAAAGCAGAGAAGGGTGATTAGAAATCTCATAACGGAAATATATGTGTGGAGAGGTGCATATGTGTGAATAGAGTTCTCATTTATCTCATTTTGTTGAAAGTTTCCTTAATAACTGAGATAAGAAAAGGCTTTTGCAAACCACTGCTATATGGTTCTTAACACAGTAATGGATATAATAAAAGTATCAATAAATAAGCAGTAATTAATTCTTTCAGCTCTCTGCCACTGCTTTGGCCTATAATTAAAAGTAAGCTATTTTTACATTTGACTCTTATTCTCTGATGAAGAGGAAAGCAAAAGATCTTAACTCTGCTTCAAAAACAATGAAGTGTTCGGGAGTCTGAAGTCTTGCATTCTGAATTCACCTTTATTACTCATTAACTGTGTGACCTTGGTCAAATCAATTTTTCTCAGCATCTCTTTTGTCATTTATAAAACAGTAATAATTATATGTTTGCTTTGCGGAATAAGGACCAATGAGGTCAGGCAGGTGACAGTATTTGTAAGCTCTTCTATGTTATACAAGTGGTGGTTATTTATATCACCAATGAAGAGCTTGGAGAAAAGACATTTCCTGAATGTCCAGTTAAGAGACTTGCATGTGAAAGGAACGTGGGGCTGTGGAGAGCTGACTTAGGACACTAGAGCTTTAGGAATACACTCATCACATTTTACAAGGCAATATTTTAAAACGTGCCCAAGGCCTTCAACCAATAAAAACTAAAGTTGCCACTTGCTAGAAGAAATAAACCCCCAGAAGCTGTATAGTATCTGTTCCTTGTAGTTTATTCTGAAATCAAGAAAAGCAATTACATGCACATAGAAATACCTAGTCAATCAGCCCTGAAGTAGTTACCAGGAACTTGAGACAAGCTACATATTTTTGTTTCAATAACTAACTGAACACGTGCTTCCCTCAGGTCTGCTCCTAGATACTTTTATGGCTTATCGTTAACTCTTCTGGGTAAAGGTCTTGCTACTTCCCTAACCTTGGACCTTGATGCCATGGTGAAACTGCTTCATCCAATTCCAACTTCATTCTCAAGCCAGCCTTAACCACACTTTCTATTCTACCCAGGATTTGAGAAAGAGTGTTTCCCCAGAAGCTGTGGGAAAAGATCCAGAATGCCTGGGATCATTAACGAGTTGTTAATGGTCTTAACAACTTATATTCCCTTGTATTTCGAACCGAAGCTCTTTGTTTTATGTTTAACGAAGAACATGAAAATGCAAAGATGGGTACATGATAGCAAAAAAGTACACTTGAGTCTCTCATCCATTTCTGAATAAAAAAAAAAAATCAATGTTGAATTGTTTGGATTCCATTCAGAGGCATACAGAGAAATAAAAAGTTGAAACTAAGTATTCAGATTAAAGAGTCTTTAGAGGGTACAATTAAAAAAAAAAAATCTTGCATTTGCAGTAAGGTCCAAAGGAAGGATCTATGTCTTTTCTCATGGCATTAGGAAAACAGGCTCTCACTAGAGCACAATCCAGGCAGCCCAGCTGTGAAGTCAGAGGGACATTGCCATCACAAATCCTTTTGGTATTCTCAGTGATAACTGCTCTGAATTGGATTTTTTTTTTCCACGGCGGTCTCTTTTCAAGCCAAAATCCTTCTTCAGTGGACCATTGGAATAGTGAGCGTTCAGTGAACCGCACAATTGCCACAGAGATAAGAATTCCAGATGTTGGGCATCAGAGGTTAAACAGGGTTTTGTTTGCATTACTAACAGACACCTTTCTACTTAAATCAGAAAGACTCATGGGCCTACGGGAAGTGACACACAACCTCAGAGGTGTTTACTGTCCATAGCCTGTAACTGCATCTCACCCCATGCACAGTTGTAACTGCAGAGACGTTCATGGACATGTGTTCCCAGCCCTAAGTAATCTCCATAAACTTAACCATAAATCTAACTACAGCTAAACGTGAGAGTTTCTGTTTTGTTATTATATATCTTAATCCTCCGTGTGGAACATCATTCATTCCACAGAAAAAGGAGAAGAAAGGCTCTGAACAATAAAATCAGCAATGTGTCTCCCCAAATCATGAAGCAGTTAAGAATGAGCCCCACTGAAAATACAACCAGAATGTGAAACAAAGCCCCTCTCAAGCCCATCATAAAACTGTGGTCTGTTCAAGCAGCCTTTGTTTAGCAGTCTGGTCTTTGCTAGTGAAAAGGTTGTAAATGCATAGGAATGTTTTATCCTTGGGTGTGACTGTTAGTAGCTTGCAAACAAGGAAGGAGAAAAGATGATTAAAATAGATATATATCAACCTTTTTTGATACCACTATCTAAATGTGTTTTTTTCCCTCTCTGTAGAACTGTACAGATGCCAAGCCAGTAATCAACTTTTTTAATCCAGTGTTTGAATATAAAATCATTATAGTAATAGAAACTTATAATACTCAACCACCTTGACTTGTATAAAAACTGATTAAGTCAGAAGAACACAGAAACAAAATTATTGACCAAAGCTGATAAAATTAAAATAATTGATTTTATCTTTAAGTCTAGCCTTGGTGTATGTGGATATAGGCTAAATCAATTTAAGACAGAAAAGGAATTCCAAATAAACATGGAGCAATGAACACATATCATTTACCATGTTTTTCTTTCAAAATTGGCAGTAAAAATATCTTTTAAAAAAAAGCACACTTAAGAGAATAATGAAAAAGGGAGAGGAGATAACAGGATTTTTTTAAACAAGAAAATCAGGAAGTAGAAGAATGAGTAATAAATGACATAGCAGAAACCCCAGCCTATTTTAAGAAAACCTTAAAATTGAACCAAATCACACTAGGATTCTGGGGAGCCTTGAAACATAAAATCAACAAGTACTTATGGAAGTAGAGTATACAGCCAGAAGTCCATAGGTATTAGCTAAAATTCTGTTTAAGAAACAAATAGAGGCCTACACCCTAGGAACTCAGAGAGAGCTCCTTCCCCATCCTTGATGAAAGACTAAAATTTTACTTTCTAATGATACAGAATAACAAAAGCCCTGGACACAAGAAAGCCAGTCCCAGATAAGAGATGTGATTCACTTCTTTAAAAAGAAAGGTTAAGTGAGAGTCTATATTCTGAAAAATATTTCAGTCTCCTTGTTTGGCAAAGTTCTAGTAAGAATGCTGTCAGGCTTATGCCTGCCAAGAAGATGGGGGAATTACTCTGGGAGAAAAGCTCTATACATTCTACCGTTTGGGGACATACTCCAGTGAAGATTCCCAATCCTGTCATTCTACTGAGAAGTCTAGCATTTAACAAGTTCCACCCATGAATGCAGAGTGCCCAGTCAGTTTCCTAGTGTTCTGTTAATAAATATGCACTGTAAGCTAAATTTTACGAATGACAGAGACAAAAATAAATAAAGATAATTTAAAAACTTGGAAGGCATAAAGAAAAGGAAGAGAGAAATTGATGTATAAAACCCATTACATTAACGAAATCAGAATTTTTTTAAAAAAATCTGAAAACAAAAAGAGCTATTCAAAAATTTAAAATATAATATAAAAATTCAGTAGAGGATTAGAAGATAAATTTGATGAGGTTCCATAAAATAGAAAAGAAAGAAAGAGAGAGATGGAGAACAAGAGATAAATTAATAATAATAATAATAATCAGCCAAAGAGGTCCAACATCTGAATAATAGAAGTTTTTAAAGAGAAAACTGAGTGAAAAATTACCTAATAAATTATTCAAGTAGATTTTTTCCAGAATGAAAGGCATGGGTTTATAGATTAAAAGGTCCCATCAATGGCCCAGCACAATGAATAAAATAAAGAACTACTTCAAGGCAAATTGTGAAATTTTGGATCACCAGCGATATAGTAACAATTCTAAAAAGGTCTATATTTTTAAAAATTGTTTAACTTTAAACAAACAACAAAAACAAATTTAGCAGAAAAAGAATCAGAAAGTAGAGCGGCATCAGTTTCCTCAAATGGACTCTTGGAAGATGCAAATGTCTTTAAAATTTTGAAAACTTCTTTTCAATCTAGAATTATATACTCAGCAAACTATCAGACATGTGTGGAAGTAAAAAGATATTTTAAAAAATGCAAAGTCTCAAAAAATGTAAATCCGATGTCTTTTCTTAGTGAACTAATAGAAAAGGTACAGCAATCATATGTGTATATGAGCCAAGATAAGGAGCATTTGGTATTCAGAAAACAGGAGACCAAGGGACCAAGAAACACCAGGTGCATTCTCTTCAAAAGGATGAAGGGATATTATGGGATAATAATTGAGGTGTAGACAGCAAGAAACTGATCCAGGTTAAAGCAACAGGACGGAAGATTCCAGAAAGGATGTCTCCTGGGGTGGGTGGGGATGGGGAAATGAGAGCTCACCTGATGGTTTGAATGAACTTTGGCAAAAAATTTTGGAAGAAATCAGTGGCAGGTACCCAGAAAATTTAACTTATTAATTTCAGGTTAACAAAAAGCTGTATGAATAAGAAATGTAGTCATAGCACACTGTATAATTAACCTATGGATGGTGGTTAACATAGCCATGACAATGTAAGTACAATGTAAGAATATTAGTTTAACCTAACTATTGATTGTATTGGATGAATGGGGAAAACATTGGAAGGAAGATGGTACTAAGGAAATTTAGGAGAAATCAAATCTGCATTATACAGAATGGGGAGTTAAGACCTAAACGGAAAAATCAAGAAATAGTGGGATAAGCATACCATTTAGAAATACAGAAGTAACTAGAAGAAACTACTGAAATCATAGAAGGTGGCAGTTTCAAAGAAATAGAAACTGAATGTAGACAAGAGAGAGGCAAGAAACCTGTTTCTTGTTTAGCCTTATAGGATCAGTTGATATGGAAAATTGTGTGTGTACAGCTAATAAAAATAACTTTTAACTTTAATTTTAAAAAGATAATAGCTAGAGAACTAGTGCTATAATATGGTTTGGTACATCCAGCTACTAACCAACTGGGGAGATTTATACAACAGACTATCATTCAGTTGAATTTTTATGGAGAATTAGTTTACAAACAAGAAATAACTAAGGCCAGGTGTGGTGGCTCACATCTGTAATCCCAGCACTTTGGGAGGCCGAGGCAGGCAGAACATGAGGTCAAGAGATCGAGACCATCCTGGCCAACATGGTGAAACCCCATCTCTACTAAAAATACAAAAATTAGCTGAGTGTGGTGGTGCGCGCCTGTAGTTCCAGCTACCTGGGAGGCTGAGGCAGCAGAATCACTTGAACCAGGGAGGCGGAGGTTGCAGTGAGCCAAGATTGCGCCACTGCACTCCAGCCTAGAAAGAAAGAAAGGAGGGAGGGAGGGAGGGAGGGAGGGAAATAAAAGAAATAATTAAGATAGACATTCCTGGCAGACAGTACAGCCCATACAAAAATATAGAGGCAGGACAGGGCAGGCCACACTCAGGAAGCTACAGGTAATATGAAACAGTCAGAGCCAGAGCAGGGGGGCACGGATGGAGGCAGTGGTCTGAGTTGAGGTAGGTGAAGACTGTGGACATTGGAATCTCGAAATCCACACTAAGGAGTTTGAACTTTTTCCCATGGATGGTAGGGAGCTCTCTGCAGATTTAAGTCAGAGAAATAACATAACAGATTTCCATCTGGAAAAGTATATCTGACAGTTTTATGGAGAGTCAATACAGAGGCCTGAGACGGAGGCAAAGAGATGATGCAGGGGACTATCACAAAAGTCTAAGCAGAAGCAAACAAGTGACTAAACCAAGGTATAGAAAAAGGGATGTAGAAGCATAAGGATGTTGTAGCTACCATGGTAGGAAACTGGTGCTAAAAAGAGAGATGCGGAAAATCTCCCCAATCACCCTGAGACACATATCATTATCCCTGTTTAAGGGAAAACCACGCTGACTTGTCAAATAATTTGACAAGAGAACACAACTAGTAAATGTTAAAATCAGGATTAAACCTAGGTCCCCATGAATACAAATCTTGTTTTTCAGCTGGATCACATGGAGACAAACCTTTACTTCATACATAAAATGGGAATGATAATAGGACGTACCTCATGTGACCATTGGGAGGAGAAAACAAGAATGCACATAAATTTGTTTTTTAACCTAAAGAAAAGAGTTACATAACATTGGTAGTTAAAATAACTTTGCCTTAAGTCCAGCTGTTTCCAAACTTCTGTATTCATCATTTCCACTCTCTTCTGTACACTTATACTAAGAGTTGACAAATATTTGATTTTTACATGAACTATAATTTCATGCAGTAGTACGTCTGTGATGTAATCCTGTCTATTTGAAAAACTGCCCATTTATTCCAACCTAATCTAAGTCCCCTAAAAACCAGGTGGGGACTTTAGACTCTTCACATAGAATCTACCTAATGCTTTCTATCTGCTTAAATATATACTGACCCTTTGAATTAAAGTCCTGTTTCAATCTCTCTGAATTTCTGTGCAGAATTAAAATATACCTTTCTTTCCCTATCCCTAGAGAGGACAGAGTGAAACACAAAGACGGGGGTTATTTTTTGGTAATAATCATGTGCACTTTTGGGTCAAGTTAATAACAGCCAAGCACACAAAATCTGTCGGAAACAAAAACACAAAGGTCTTATCTTTGATATGCTCAGAGGTCTCCAAGTTTTTTATTATTTCTGTTTCAGTGTGACACACATTGTCTGAGGGGAGGAAAAGGAGGGGCTCTGCTGGCAGCTCCATTATCTATGCCTCGTTGTTAGCCTGGGGAGAAGATATCATTTACTCTGCCACCTTTGTGTCTCCTGGAAAATCAGATAACCTACTTAATGCTTTCTAACCAGTTGAACAATCTGGACCCTACATAGATGCTGTAAACTCCTTGGCACTGATGTCTCAGGCTAAACTGCTCAGTGCCTGAGACTCTGTACTATTTCACAAAAATACTGAAGAAAACAGCCTGGTGAAATAAGGCTTGCCATTTTGTATGGGGGTTGCTATGTTATGGTGTTTCTAGGACCTCGTCAGTCTCTCTCTATTTAGGGTCATTTGCCTTAATTTTCCTCCATGATTGCAGTAGGTTTATTGCTCCAGTAAATTTCTTCAGGGGAAGGGAGGGCAAGGAGATACCTGAATACCCAAGGGATTGCCAGCCCAGCTGATATCACCTGACTGCTCGGACCTTCTATCACAACAAGAGCATTCCTGGGGATTCCATTGCATTGCTGGTGCTAATCCCAGGCTAGAGACATCAGAGTAAACTAAAAGTGAATGTGTATTTTCTGTAACTGCAAGGGTAAGGAGCAAAGACAGAAGTGGGAAGAGAGCAGAGCCACAGCTCCCTCAGACACACTCTTAGGGGAAATAAATGAAAAGCCACACCGTGCTTACACCTCTGCTGGAAACAGTCAAATCCAAGGACATGTCATCAGGCTAAACAGTCGTATTATTACAAATACAATTGCATTCTTCACTGATTTTTTATTATCATGACTGTATTATTATGCTTCATTATTCATTATCATTTTTCTCCATTATTGTGATTATTGATGATACTGTGTTTTTAAAAACCCTGTAATAAAGCCACTTCCCTTAATCAGTCACTGTTATTTTCTGTACTTCTGTCTCCATGGTGCAAGGGACATAATTGCTTTTCATTTTCAGCGAGCAGCAAGGGTGGAGAGAGAGGGAAGGTACTGGAAAAGGAAAGTTCTCCCCAAGGGCTTGTACATGGGACATGACAAAGCTACTCTCATAGGCATGACACTTTCATCTGACTTTCTCAACACACTTAAAGTGTAGCATGTGTCCCAGGGAAGAGGAACTTAACCTGCAGGAGGAGTTAACCCAGCAGGTTACAAGTCCTAGAATGCCTGTGCCCAATAGTGAGCCATAAAGCCTAAAAGATAAAGTTATTAAGTATATGTCATTGCCTTGGAAAAATTTCTGACCTTTGATTCCTATCTAAACTTAGTTAGCTTGCTATCCAAGGAAAAAATTTATCTTGTAATAACTACCTGGGCAATCTACTGAAAATCTAAAAACTAGAGCAATCATGTGATTCAAAGTACTAATCCTACAGATGGAAATATTGAGGCTGACAAGATGCTGAATGTCCTTTGCAAGGTCACACAGCAAACTAGCAGTGGACCCAGGAAAAGAAACCAAGGCTGCAGGATCCCAGGCAGTTTCTCTCTCTTCTCTAAACCACGCTTTGCCTCAATATGATTCTCCAAAGCTGACAGTGATGAAAAAAACTGAAAAGATGACTTATAAACGGTCAGTAAAGCCTATGCTTGCCAACGACACACACAAAAAAAGCTTTAGTTGAATTTGCATTTGTCCCCCCAAAAAGCTGTATAATTGTTATAATTTACTGCCAGCTAATTGCATTCAATCTCCACATTAGCTGTTGTAACTCAGAAATTTATATTATTCTGATTCACATTCTACCATATACTGAAAGCCGATTATGTGTGACATAGTGCATTAGCTTCTGTGGGGACAAAGGCAGCCCCCGCTTGGAATTCAAAACCAATGAGGTTGGGCTTCATCTCTTCTTGGCACCTCTTTAAAAGTTCTAAGTAAGTTCCATCTGCTTCTCAGGAAGCCTCACCCCACCTATTGCACGAATTCAACTCCGTCTCTATTCCTTTTTCTATGTGAGTCCCTCATTGCAACTGAAATCCCATCCCAAGCCTGCAGCAGGATAAATGATGGTCAGGCATCTGAGACAAGGTAATTACTGCTTCTGAATCTATAGTATAGAGTTTGCTGTATAGAGCAGTTGAGTTGTATTTTTAGGAATGTATGCTGAAGGCAAGCCTGTCTGTTTCTTATTTGGCTCCTGTTACATGAAAGTCATCTCCTGATGACAACCATAGGGAAGAAGCCTGTGGGAAGAATGGGAACAGAACCATGAAGCCCACTTAGAAGATAAGAATCCTTCTTTTCAATTAACAGTAAATTTAGTGTTCTATTACTGTGGGGTAGGTGTGGTAGATGGAAGTAGCAGGCCCAAATTTTCACCCTTCCATATGTCCCATTCTCTTGCCACATAGCTTTGCATTTCTTCCAAAAAAGAGATAAGCAATTGTCTGTGCTTTGACTTTCAGCTCCTCTGTGTAATTTGATTGGCCCACGGGAAATAGCAGCAACAATGAGCCAGTTTCAAGCTTCCATCATAAGCTCTCCTGCGTTTCTGCTAGTTTTCTTGTGTGGATGTGATGGCCATGAGAAGAGCTTTCCCTGAGTTACTACCTCCCACTCAGCCTGAGCTCTAAGATGAATATGAGGCCAACCACAGCCCAACGCATAGCAAGGAACCAAGCTCAGCTAGATCTACAGCTTGAAGAACAGCCCCCAGTGGAGCTTAGCCAACCCACAGCCAACCTACTGGTGCCTGAGAAAGAAATGTTACTGGAGATTTGGTGGTTGTTAATGCAGCTATAGCTAAATGATCAATGAAAGTTTTTAAAAAATATTTTACAAATGTTTTAATTATGTGCATAGACATTTTTCTAATAGTCTATCAGCATAATTATATAGGAATACAAAAATATGAGAAGTCACTCATAATTCCATCAATCAGAAATTATTACTATTTTGATGACCATCATATATGTACTTTTTAAAAAAAAGAATTTCCTCTCATTAGAATAATCTGATGAATTGGATTGGGCCATATGGGAAGGCAGAGGCACCCCGTCTTTGGAGGTTTGTATACAACAGCAAACCTCTCTGCCAAGACGTTAGGTGGAAAGTTGGACATATGAAATCTTGTAAACCTATGAGCTTTGGAGCCTTGGGGGCTCATACAGTGATTGTGAAGAGTCTTTAAATATATATATATATATATATATATATATATTTGCTCCTTCAATGAATGTTACAAATGTTACTAACATTAAAAGTGGCCCTTATGTTGGAAGTTTTAGGAAGCAGTTAACTAGAAAACCTTTTTTTTTCCTTCAAGTTACAGGGTACATGTGCAGGATGTGCAGGTTTGTTACACAGGTAAACATGTGCCATGGTGGTTTGCTGCACAGATCAACCCATCACCTGGGTAATAAGCCCAGCATCCACTAGCTATCAAGAATCCACTAGCTATTCTTCTTGATGCTCTCCCTCCCTCAGCCCCCAGTAGGCTCCAGTGTGTGTTGTTCCCCCCATGTGTCCATGTGTTATCATCCAGCTCCCACTTATAAGTGAGAACATGTGGTGTTTGGTTTTCCTGTTTCTGCATTCATTTGCTGACTGCAAAATAACAGCTACCAGCTCTTTTCATGTCCCTGCAAAGGACATGATCTCATTCCTTTTTATGGCTGCATAGTATTCCATGGTGTACACGTACCACATTTTCTTTATCCAGTCTATCAATGATGGGCATTTGGGTTGATTCCATGACTTTTCTATTGTGAATAGTGCTGCAATGTACATACCAATGCATGTGTCTTTATAATAGAATGATTTAAATTCCTTTGGGCATACACCCAGTAATAGGATTGCTGGGTCAAATAGTATTTCTGCTCCTAGATCTTTGAGGAATCTCCACATTGTCGTTCACAATGGTTGAACTAATCGAACACTCCCAGCCAACAGAAGGCTGTTCCTTTTTCTCCACAGCCTTGCCAGCATCTGTTTCTGGACTTTTTAACAATTGCCATTCTGACTGGCGTGAGATCGTATCTCATTGTGGTTTTGATTTGTATTTCTCTAAGGATCAGTGATGTTGAGCTTTTTTTCGTGTTTGTTGGTCACATGAATGTCTTCTTTTGAGAAGTATCTGTTCTTTATCTGGAGAATCCATATAGAGAGAATCTTGCTTTTTCTATGGTTAAGGGATTATCTATTATGTATCAGATGCCTTTTTGGGTATTTTACATATGACTCCATTTAATGCTTACAATTACACACAACACATAGTACTATGGAGTAGGCACATTTCTATGGGCATCATATTTAACACCTCATTGATAACTTCCATAATGTTAGTAATACTATTCCCCTTTTTAAAATGAGAATAACGAAAGCATTCAGTATGATTAAGTAGTTTGCTGAGAGTCACAAACTAATAAACAGCACATCTGGATTCAAATCCCTGAGTTCAAAGTCCATATTACTTTCATTGCATTTATTACTTGGCTCAAAAGAGGAAGAGAAGCGAAACGGAACAAGGAAGTGAAATCGAGATAAATGTCAAAATGTTTAAATTTAATTAACAAACCAGCTGCATTTTGCCTCAGATATGCCCATACGATGTCTTGCAAATGCCTTTGTACTAATATTGGCTAAGAGGCAGTAGGTTCTGCTGAAGTCAATTTGCAAGGAACGTGAAAGAGAAAGGCTGTGATCTTACAGCTATGATCATAAGTGAGAAAGCCTCCTTCAATTTACTGAAGTGAAGTGGTAGACATTATCCAAAGCATTGGAAACACTGGTTTTTACTTTTCTTTCTCATCTCTTTCTCCCAGTTCATTGAAACATGCCTGCTTAACTTTCACCCTTAAAAACACTCACTGAATGTAAGATTTTCACATAAGGAAGAAGAGTTGTATGGTCAAAAGACAATGTCTACTTTTCCCAGTTATAATTCACTAACTAGGATTATATGTTTTTCTGTTCTGCAGCTAATTTCTACAATGGATACTTCATAGATCCATGGGGAAAATTCAATAAAACAATGCATGTATACTTTATGGAATTTAAAGTGCTATACAAATGGCATGCATCATTATTCTCTGAGCATTGATTCCAAAAGACTGCTCCATATACCTCAATTCCTTCTAACTTTCTTCTCAATCTTCCCCATTCCATGTCCACTTCTCACTATGTCCCAGAAAGGACAGACTGTATGCTCACCAATGATCCTTGTTGATTGCCAGAGGTTAAGTGTCAAAGTATTATGGAGAAACATTATAAATGTTAAAATCGAGGGAATCCAAAAGACCTAGGATTCTATAATACTGCACTCACATTCAATCTAAGACATACATATCTCTACATTCTAACAACTCTGAAATATGGGTATATCTTGTAATTAACATGATAAGAAACCATAACGTCCTGTCACTAAAATCTAGCTGACCACCTGCTTTTGTATGGCTCTAGTGCTATGATTGGTTTGTGCATTTTTTACAGCTAAATAAATCAAAAGAAAAATAAAGTTTAATAAAATGTAAAAGTTACATGAAATTCAAATTTCCATGTCCACAAGTTAAACTTTATTGGAACATAGCCATTGCTATTTGTTTACATATTGCCTATGGTTGCTTTCTTGCTAAGATGGCAGAATTCAGCCATTATAATAGAGACCTTGTGGGCCTTAAAGCCTAAAATATTTACTTTCATCATTTACAGATAAAGCCTGCCGATTCTTATACTTTAATTGACACCACTTTATGTTTTTTAGTGGTTGTATTTGAGTTCTCCAGAGAAACAGAAGCAATGTGATTGATAGATAGATAGACAGATAATATAGACATCTATATCTATATCTGTATCTCTATCTCTATCTCTGTCTATATCTATATCATCTATATCTATGGCTCCTGCAATTATGGAAGTTGGGAAGTCCCAGGATCTGCAATCTGCAAACTGGAGACTCAGCAAAGCCAGTGGTATAATTGGGTGCAAGTCTGACGGCCAGAGAACCAGGGCAGGCAATGGTGTAAATCTCAGTCTGAGGACAAAGACCCATGACCCAGCTCAAGCAGTCAAGCTTCTCTGGTACCTTTTTGAAATGTGTTATACAGGTGGTTGGAAAGCAGTCTTCACAAACTCCTAGAACAAAACTCCAGGTTAGCAGCTGGGAACAAAACATACATGGGGCAAATCTCTCAGATTTTCTAGAGCCTAAATGGTGACAGTGGGGCTCTGAGAGAAAAAATATATATATATTTCTTATGAAAGAAATCTAGCATAAGAAACTTGTTTCTGCAGTGGGTCCTGGAGTTTGAGCAAGAGTGTGAATTATAAGATTAGTACATCTACTTAACACATACCAACACAAGCTAGTTTCCCCTAGTTTACCAAAAGACCTAAAAAATGCAACTAATAAAAGAATTTTCTCATTAAATGAGGACTGAAGTCATCCTGCTTTTGGACACCACTCTTTGAGGATAGCTACTACAGGGAAGAAAGTATTTGCCTTCATTGGTTGCAAAAAAATAGGAGAGCAGTCATGACCTCATGACGGACAGCTCAGAGGCTGGAAAGGACTCCTCATGGTTTGGCTCATTATGTTTGGTTTCATTTTCTCAACTTTCCTCAAGTACTTCTTGAGGAGGCTTGGCATCCAAGTACTTCTCCCCTCTGGCTCAGATTAGGAAAATCTCAAGGAAAGCCTCTGATTGCCTAGTTTAGGTCACATTCTCACTTCCTGGACCAATCTGCAGGTTGGAAGGTGAGGTTCTATGTGACTGACTCTGCAGAGGTCACGTACTTACTCTTAAACCAGTCACTGTTGCCAATCAGGCAGGGTGGGTGGAGGAACTCCCATCTGGCTCTCATGCTTGTGAAATGGAGAGCAGCTGAGGAAGAAAGAATGAAGCTCCTAAAAAGGGAAGGAACCACATATGTAGCCATGGGGGAGCTCTGAGTCAGCCAGCCTCCCCAGTTCCTGTGTCCTGCCCTAGGTCTGATGTCAATGCTGGCCAGCATTCATGTCCGCAACAACCCAGTATTTTAAGAATTTATGAAACAACTTCATCAATGACATCATGGTAAAAACGGCAAGTGTGAAATACCTACTGTGTAGAATGGCCATCTATGCTACTCTAGTCTTGTTTGAGGAGTGAGAAAAAAACTGAATCACTGACCATTTAAAACATATTTTTCACTAATGTAAATTTATAAATTACAGAAAAAATTATTTAATCAAAAATATAATTTATTATTTGTTGCTCATGACTCAGATTCTCTGATGTCCACCAACAAACATGTTCTTTAGTAGTTTACAATTTCTGTTTATGAGACTTAAGGACTCTGCCTTGAATAAAGAACAGATCACCTTAGTAGGTGACACGAAGAAAAATGAAATGTCTTAGGATCAGGCAGAGAAAGCTCAAAAGTGCCCCAGCTTTGTGTGTGTGTGTGTGTGTGTGTGTGTGTGTGTGTGTGTGTGTGTGTGTGTTGGGGGATGGGGGCTTGATTGTTGGCATTTCTGGCATAGTTTAGAAGAGTCTCTTTGAAGTTTGAGTTTCTGGCTGTATTAGTCTGTTCTCATGCTGCTGATAAAGACATACCCAAGATTGGGTAATTTCTAAAGAAAAAGAGGTTTAATGGACTCTCAGTTCCTCATGGCTGGGAAGGCCTCACAATCATAGTAGAAGGTGAAAGTCATGTCTTACATGGCAGCAGACAAGAGGGAATGAGAACCCAGTGAAAGGGGAAACTCCTTATAAATTCCTCAGATCTCGTGAGACTTATTGACTACCACAAGAAGAGTATGGAGGAAACCGCCCTCCATGATTCAGTTATCTCCCACCAGGTCCCTTTCACAACCCCTGGGAATTAGGGAGCTACAATTCCAGATGAGATTTGGATACGGACACAGCCAAACCACATCACTGGCCAAAGAGCAACTCATCCCTATATTCCCTTCCTCCTTCTTCTCTTAATTCAGAAAGAATGTTGTCCCAATATATCTGCATTTTCAACAAGACTCATTTCTTAACTGCTCAGAGAAAAATTTTTTTCCTTTCTTATTTTCTTCTATAGTTATCTAATTTCTTCTTAACGTATTTTCCTGTAATCCTCTTTATTTTTAGTTTCAATGCCTTAATTTTTCCTACTTAGTGATTAATTCCTACTAATCCTTAGTTTTATCTATTTTTATATTGAAACCTTTATCTGATGGGTTTAAGTATTTTATCTTATTCTTTAATCATCTATAGTTTTATAATTTTAATGATCCACTTTTTTATCTTTTAAATCTCATTTGTTTAATCTTACTTTCAAACTCAACATTTTATTCTACTGGAATTTTAATTATCTTACATGTACTTTTACTTTATTCTCTTTTCTTTTATTCTCAATTTTTAATTTAATTTTTTTCCCTGAACCTCTACTGCCTTGACTTTTCTTTTTCTTTTTCAATTTTAAAAATTATGATTGACAAAAGGAGTGTGAAAGTGATGAGAATGATAACGATGAGCGAATTGATAATAATGGTAGCAGAGGAGACAGGCAGAAGCCTTCTTTCTCTCCATGGCTCTTAGGGCCTCTGTGTTTGCCCCCAGATGAATTCGTTCTTCCTTCCCCTCCAAAAAAATCCCCACCTTAGGAAATGTGGAAAAATCTTTAATCAATACCTCCAAGATTACTATTTTCTCTACACAGGAAGAACAACTCGTTTATTGAGATGTTTTCACTTCTTGAGACCTCACACTATGTTGTTTTTGGCAGTTTGTAGGCATTGCAGACAGGAGAGAATGGCCAGGGAGGCACCGTTCCTGAGGGGCATCCACTATGCAATAACGCTGCACTAAGCTCTATGTAGTTGGCCAGCACAGAGACTTCCTATCACTACACACAAAAAGGCACCAAGTGGATAATCCACAGCTGAGTTTCTGCCTCTACTTAAACAGTCTGCCCTTAGAAACAGTAGTGCTTACCCCATAGACTTCGATAAAGATTAAATGAGTTGATGTTTGTGAAACCCTTAGAACTATGCATGGTATACAGTAACTGCTATATGTTAATTCAATTTAAATTTTCTAAGTTGATTCCTCACATTTGTTGTTGTCACAGAAGAATTCTCTTGTGGTTCAGTGAAATAGTCCCATTTCTTCACTGGGAGAGTGAAGGAAAAGCTAATGAAAGTGGGAGTTATTCAAATGAGGTTTGTTGTTATTTATTTTACTTTTGTTATGGAATTATCTGGCATCTCTGGAAAACCTTCATAGATGCCAGAGCCCATAGTGTTCAAATATGCTCAAGATAAACAAGATGGAAAACAGAAAGTTGTCTGTTTTCCATCTTGTTTATCCTGAGCATAAGAAAGTAACGGAGATTGGTTTCCTTCGGGATCTTTCCATCTTCTTAAGAGACAGATAATTGGGAAAAGTTAGTCAATCTGAAGAAAGAACTAATGACCCATTATATCTACTGCACAGTGATGATGACCTGTAAGATGGAGCTGATTATATTCCTACTTCAAGAAATTTTCTCTCATCAGAACTCTATGCTTGCAATGCTCCATGTAGAAGAAATTCCTTCCTTATGAGCACTCTTGTCACATTATTAATGGATGTCCTCCTCCTCAGCCTTTAGGAATTGATACCTCTATGTTTTTCTGCATTAAAGACTGGACGCTCAGTTCTTCTTCAACCATTGCCCAACACTCTGAGGCAACAAATAATCCTTCCTTGGTTGATTCACCAATAAACTCCATCTCAATGCATTTTCCCATTTCCAGAAGGTCCTATATTGTATGCGTGAATTGTCAGGTCTAGGAGAGCCTTCTCCAGTTAGGACAGTGGTTTTTAACTGATGACATTTTACCTAGGAATATTAACAATTATATTTCTTTAGATGTTGTAAATTTGCCTGGAATTTTTCCTTCAAAAGCAAACTGGGCTTAAAAAGTTTTTTTTTTCAATAACTTGGTACAAATGGCTTTTGGTTACATGGATGAATCATATAGTGGTGCACTCTGGGCTTTTAGAGTACCCATTACCCAAATAGTGTACATTGTACCTGACAGGCAATTTTTCATCTCTTACCACCCTTCCCACTCGCCCACCTTCTGAGTCTCCAATGTCCATTTTATCACTCTGTATGCCCTTATATACCCATATCTTATTTCTCACTTGTAAGTAAGAACATGTGGTATTTGATTTTTCATTCCTGAATTACTTCACTTATGATAATGGCCTCTAGTTCCATCTAAGTTGCTGCAAAAGACACTATTTCAGTCCTTTTTTATGGATGAGTAGTATTCCTTGGTATGTGTGTGTGTGTGTGTATGTATATATATATATGTGTGTATGAATTGTACATACATATATAGTGTATTTATATATACACAATTGTACATATATATGTTGTGTGTATACACAAACACACACACACACACTCACACACACACACACACACATTTTCTTTATCCATTCATTGATTGGGCACTTTGGTTGATTCCGTATGTCTGTAATTGTGAATTGCGCTAAAAGCAAACTGTTTTGTTGAGTTATTATCGTTTTGTTTTTCTCTTCTGGGATCTCATAGACTTCTGGATTGTGGAAAACTATTTCTTTGACAGAGGATTAAATTTTAAAACATCCATCAAGTGATATCTATCCACAGTTTTTAGATCATTTATTTTTCTGTTTTTTTTTTAATATATAATACTTATGTTTATTTTGGTACATACATTTCCTAATCAGGGCTCACTCTGTGTGAGTTGCTGTTTGACATTCATTTATCCCACTGATCTATGACAAAGTTAGTCATTTTTGGATATAAACACCAAAATTTCTGGTGGCTCACATAGTAAACTACCAGGGTCATTAGAAAGATGGATTGCTTATACATGGACCACCTTTTAAAGGCCAATATATTTATGAAAATTTTTTTAAATTGCTAAAATTATTCAGGAAGCAAATATTGGTGGTGCTGAGTGGTAATGCATGGAATTAAACACATGAAATGAAACCAGAGAGTATTTGACCCATATAAATAGCCTTGGTGTGAGGTTCGTAGATATGACTCACAGAGAGTCTCTGTGGGCTGATCGTCATGTCTCAGATCTCTATTCTGAACATGGTAAATGTAATCATTTCCCTGGAAGGGCTCTTATGCAGTGTGCCTGCCATCCTGACTGGACTAGGGGAAGCAGGGAGACTCAAACATGAAACCTTTACAGATGAGCAGTTGATCTCCCAGAATATTTAAAACTATGCATGGGTACCATAAGAGATTTCTTCTCCTATTAATGAATATCTAATAATTTAAATTGTTTATATCCCACCAACAGAGGTGATAAAAAATATTTTTCCCCTTCTGACATACTCATAAGGAAACAACTGTCTATAATTAAGAAAATATTTCAGGCTGGGCATAGCAGCTCACACCTGTAATCCAGGCATTTTGGGAGGCCAAGGCAGGTGGATCACTTGAGGTCAGGAGTTCAAATCCAGCCTGGCCAACATGGCAAAACCTCATCTCTACAAAAAATAGAAAACTCATCCAGGAACGATGATGCACACTTGTAATCCCAGCTACTCAGGAGACTGAGGCAGAAGAATCATTTGAACTGGGGAGGCGGAGGTTGCAGTGAGCTGAGATTGCGCCACTGCACTCCAGCCTGAGCAACAGAGCAAGACCTTGTCTCAAAAAAAAAAAAAAAAAAAAGAAAGAAAATATTTCAACACAGCGTTTAGGGTATCACTTAGGGAGCTTGAGAACCTAGGTTCAAGAGTCAATGCATCACATTAAGAGAAAATTGAGAGGAATTTACTTTTATTCCTGAGAAGTGACAAAAGAGAAGAGACAGAAAAATTTAGGGGAGATTACAGCCTGTTACAGAGGAGACAGCCAGGAAAAACCCTCTGGGGATATATGGTAGCTTGGTGCAAATATCTGCTATGATTCAATCTCCATGAACACAGGGATCCTTGTCAACTGTTTTCACTGATAACTTCCAAGCACCATGAGCTGTGCCTGGCCCAGTGTAAGCATTTTTTTTAATAGAAAAGAGTGAATGAATGAATGAATGAATGAATACACAAGTAGAAATTTTTAGTGTTCAATTTGAAATAACTTGATCTTGGAATGTAAATTCCTCTCGAGAAAAAAAAAATTGGCCAACTTGACTATTTTCAAAGTTCTTTGTGAGTTGGTGAAGGTTCTTAGAAAACAGGCTGAATTTCACATCTGGTAAAATTGTGCCAGACAAACAGCACATGTGGGAGAACATGGTGATCCCTCATCCCACCTAATCCAGTGAAGGCAGATAAAGCCCCAGTACATGTGCAGGGAGAATTATGACATTTTTGGACTTTCATAGGGGGACAGAATAGAGCTTTAAGCTGATTTTCTCTAAATACTACGGGACCTGCAGTTTCCACCTGATATCCAGGTTTTGTCCATGGATGTACCACCACCTGTGAGACTGCCTGCATGTACTAGATCACAACTTTAAGTTACAACAGAATAATACACACATGCACACACACACACACACACACACTTCTGATAATATTAGTATAGTACTAAAGGAAAGGTTTAGAAGGTGTTACCCCCAAGAAAGCATTACATTTAAGCTATACCAATCCAATGAGAATATACTGTGTCTTTTTAAAACCTTATTACAAAAGAGGCTGGGGGCTGAGGAATGAGATTGAAGGTGACAGACAAGGTGGGAGTAGCAGAGGGGAGCACCATCTCACATCTGGTTGCAGCTCTGAAGCCGTGGCTCAGGCTGACCCTTTGCTCACCTGTGTTGATGCTGCCACACACATAGGCAGAACTATCTCGCAGGCACTATGTTTGCCCTTGGGCTGCTGTCCATGCGGTTGCAAAATACCTCTGTACCCATGAACTCTGCCCAGATCATGGATCATTGCCTCATTTGTGGCACTAATTCACCCATGACCTCCAACCCCTTTCAGGGTTTACAGTGCCAAGGCTCTGCTGCCACTCTGCCCATTATTCCTCTTACCTTTTCTCATTGCCTCTGATGTTTACCCTCCAGATGGTGGGGAAATGTACCGTTCTTAGGTTTGCACTTTTAGCAGAGGTACCACTAGATTGAGGGGCTCTTGGGCCCTAGTAATACTATTTTGATTTACCACTCAGCAAACTGAATTGAAGTCTAGTTTTACAAAGCTTTGATGTTTTCTCTAGCCCTTTCTTTCCCATAACACACAAGACGTTGTTCCCAAGGCACACGGATAAGGGAAACTGAGGCTATTTCTTTCCCTTTATACACAAGATATTTGTAAAGAGAGCATTTGCCAAACATCATTCACAGAAAACACAAACTGTACTTCATCCCAGGCTTTATCTCTTTTTCTTTTCTTTTTTTTTTTTTTTTTGAGACAGTCTCGCTCTGTCACCAGGCTGGAGTGTAGTGGTGCGCTCTTGGCTCACTGCAACCTCTGTCTCCCGGGTTCAAGTGATTCTCCTGCCTCAGCCTCCTGAGTAGCTGGGACTACAGGCACATGCCACCACACCCAGATAATTTTTTGTATTTTTAGTAGAGATGGGGTTTCACCATGTTGTCCAGGATGGTCTTGATCTCCTGACCTCATGATCCGCCTGCCTCGACCTCCCAAAGTGCTGGGATTATAGGTGTGAACCACCGCACCCAGCCTTCAAATCTCATTTTTATATCCTTATTTTCCTTGGGTCTTTTTCCCTAAAAACTTATTTTCCACTTAGGTTACCAAGCTGTATTGAATATATTTGTATATGTTCTCCAGTTATTTCTAGAACAAGATGAAGCAGAATTAAGCAAGCATACTAGGTACATATATGGCCTCATGCCACATGTGGTAAGACTTTCCACCGAGTCTCTAGGGAACCTGAGAGCACCATCGCTGCTCCCATTGTCCCACAGGTTCATAAAATCTTGACTGACTCGCTTCCCCTTCTGTTTTCATTTACTTTGGCATAAAGGGGTATCATAGCAGTTAACCTATCTCTGGGGTGTGTTCAGGCTTAATGAATAAATATGTATAATGTCTTCGGAGCACCTCACATGAGATGTGCTGTAACTGTACATTATTAGAGCTGCTATTACAGCACCACCTCGGGACCCTTAGCCTTTAAGCTAGCTGGAGATGGGAGGTCTCGGAAATAATAACAGCCATTCTCCCACTGTGTCTTTCTCCCTGAAACCTCAAAGATCTTCAAGACATTACCTTATTAATGTAAAACTCAGCACGAGACGGATGGGAATGACTCCTGAGTATTTCTTGTTTCCAGGTGGGAGACATCAGGCAACACTTTCGCATTTACACACAGCTCACCTGAAATGTGACCAACATTGTTCATATAAGAGAGAAGCCCTACTTCACGGTTTCTCTGCAGAGACATGGCACTGGGTGATGCTGCTGTGAACGGTGGCTCCAGTCTAGTATGACTTAAGCCTCTCAGGATAGTAATGAAGGAATCAAGCCACATCCATATATTAATAATCCTAACGGTGATCCTTTTTTTTAATCCAGCCATAATTTGGCAGAAGTTTGCTTAAGAAAGCATCCAATTTTTTTCTATAGTAATATCAATTGAATGCACCAGAAGCCTTTATAGGTAGTTATATGGGTTATTGATTACTTTTAAATGGCTGACATGTTGGTGCTTATTTCAAATTATGACACACTTTTCATAGTTAAGAAATCATTACTGAGTATCAGAGCATTGTTTGCCTAGAAACTCATTATTTGAAGGATAAAAAGGCCATTGGCTAAAACAATTATAGTATCAGCCTGCTTAAAAGTAATTCAACTATGTTTCTTTCTTTTTTATTATTTTGAGAGGGAGTCTTGCTCTGTTGCCCCGGCTGAAGTGCAGTGGCACCATCTTGGCTTACTGCAGCCTCTGCCTCCCGTGTTCCAGCAATTCTCCTGCCTCAGCCTCCTGCGTAGCTGGGATTACAGGTGCATGTCACCACGCCCAGCTAATTTTTGTATTTTCAGTAGAGACAGAGTTTCTTCATGTTGGCCAGGCTGGTCTCGAACTCTTGACCTCAGTGAACCTCCTGCCTTGCCTCCCAAAGTGCTGGGATTACACATGTGAGCCACTGCACCTGGCCTACATTTCTTAAAACTATTCTATAAATCAGACAGCCCTTTCTTACAATTAGTCTTAATTGAGAGGCAATAATTTTATGACCTTAAGTCTTAGTATTACGCTGTCCTTGATACCTAGAATGATATGCCCTGATGAGTTAAACCTTTATAATATTGCTCTTTGGGCTCTTCAATAACAAAGTCTTTTTGAATTGAGCTCCAAATGGACCTGGTTATACTGAACTCTTCAAGAGTATAATTACTGATATTCATGGTGCTTTCAATGTTGAACCTTTTTTACCTTAAATTTTCTCGAACATTTTATAAGTGATTTTTAAAGTTAACTCCATAATTCCACTACGTAACACTGGCATTACATTCTGAGATGATGGAGATTTTAGTGAGTTGTCTACTCACACAAATATGTATTGGAAATAGAACAAGCCCCTGGGCTCTCTGTCACTTGGTTAAACCTTGGGCATTTGGCTGACATCATTCTTTGGCATTTGCCTTTCTGCTCTCAGTCTTTTACCAACGGGTAATGGAAATATGGTTGTCAGTCTCAAATTATCCAAATGTGAGGAAATTAACTCCTTACAACATTCTGACTTTCCCATTTGAGCCCCACCTAACTCCACATGGTCCCAGCACCTCTATATTCAGCTAGTGGGAAAAGATCCCAGACAAGCTCAACGTCAGACATTTAACTTAGTCTTAGGCCATTTGCAGTGACCGATTCCTCATGCTTCATGTAAAGGCAGAAGAAGAGAGAAATTTACCCAGGCTAGTTTATAATGATGTATTTTATAAAAGCATTCCTCCTAGACAACTGCAGCAACTAGCCTAGGCTTTGAAGCATGAGATTTGATCTCTCCATTTTAGCATGCAGGCATACAAATATTGTTATTGATCATAAAATTATCCAGTCCTTTAAAAATACAGCTACACTATTTGATTAAAGTACTTTCCACTGCCATAAATTTCAGGCTGACTCCCCCTCAGTGCAGAAATTCCTTTCCACTTGGTTTTTTAGAGTGTCTGCCATTAATTTCCTTGAGCAATTCTTTAGTATCATGTCAGTGGATGGTTTAAAAAGGAGGAACTGGCAGGTTCATTTTACTGTCAGCTTAGCAGAATACTAAACTGTCATTGCTAGTAAAATACAAAGTTTTCCTGCTTTCTAACTTTCTGGAGAAAAGTACATCATCCTCTCTACTGGACAAGAGACCTGGAATTAGAAAAAGCCTGTAGTGATACAGTCTCGGTCTCATCACTCATTAATTCATGCATGGACATTACTCAGCAATTCTTGAGTCCTTGTATTCTCTTCCCCCAAGGCAAAAAATCAGTTCACCCAACTGGGCTACCACTTGTCTGCATTTAGCAAAAGGGCACCATCACCATTTGGTGGGAGCCAATCCTAGTATTTGTGTTACAAATCAGTTCAAGTTCTGACTCATAGCTTTCTTTCGGACCAAAGAAAGATATTGGGGCCAGTATATTATAGAATGAATTTTGAATTTTCCCAGGAATTAAACTTAATTTACCACTAACCAAAACAGAACACTCCAGGCTATTTTTAACAACAGTTCTTTTATTGAAACAATTAGAACAATTTCCTAGTAATTTGAGTCCAAAGATACTACTTTCCTGGGAATATTTTGAAAATTAGTTTTTAGCATCAATTATTAAGGATAAATTTACATATTTTTTTCTTTGCTATTTTAGATTTGGCCTTAGGAAATCCTTTGGAAGCTTGCCCTCAAAAAAACAAATCATTTGGAGCCAGCAATTAATCACAATTTCAGCCTGCTTGATTACCAAAAAGACCAAGTAAGAATAACCTCTCATCACTCTTCATGTTAGCATATGTCAACACTGACAGCAATTTCTACCTATGTTGTGAGTTGGTTGAAAAGATAGATTTGGTAACATTATTTTTTCCCATGTTCTGAACACCAAAAAAAATGGCCTTTGATTTCTGGCTGTAGACCTTATTTGATGGACTTAATATTGCTTTCAGTGAAAAAGGAGTGGTTAGTAATAATCAATGTAATTTTAAACCCCAGTGTTTTTATTTATCCCAAGATCAATATCTCCATAGAGGCACTGCTTTCCACCAAAGGCACTATGGAGACACTCTGTTCATCAGCTTAACCATATCCATTTCTCAGCACCAATGATTAAATAACTTCAGCCTGTATGAATTTGTTTGGGGTGTCCTTAAAGTAGGCTAATTCTGTTCCAGTTGAATGTCCTTGATTATATGGTACTCAGACAGAAGGAGATTACAAACACTAAAAACGATTGAAATGTCTTTGTGTTAATTAAATTGCCAGAAATTTTATCATGAGGTTGTAATGATTCCAAGGCCCTGGCAGGATGTGGCTCCTTTAAAACGAGCAACACGCTGGACCCACAGCCTCCCTCTGCTGACTTAGCAGAGCTGCAATCAGCTTGCATGCTAGAGCCCCTGGGAACTGAGCAAAGCAGCCCTTTAGTACTAAGTGTATGTACAGAGGTTTTGCAGGAAGATTTTAAAAATGTGTGTCGAATATCAAATCTCGAACCTATTCAAATCAGAACAAGGTTTTAGAAAACCTCCTTTTTATTTCAAAGTCCAACGCTGCTATTAGAACTTGGAAATGCAACTTTTCACCTTCACAGCCTGCTAGAACTCATTTCATGAACAATATTTTAGGAATTGTCTATTGATTCTTTAGAACTTGATAGGAAATGTCCCATGCATTCTTCTCTCTAGCGCAAACTTTGAAAAACCCTCTGGGAGAGTATTTTCTCCTAGCCTGGCTATGAATGTGGGAAGCTTATGATACAATGTGGTAATGAACAATGTGAAATTGTTGGTTCAGAGATAGTAGCCAGGTCCATTGAAAACTTGCACATGTTCTGAAAGAGGCTGGAAGGGTTGCTATGAAAGGTGTCTCCCTGGAGGTTTTATTCTCCGTGAATTGTCTCTTCCAGTAAGTTACCCAAACTAAGACACTTGGATTTTTCTCAATTGCAAGGAGCCCTCTTGCTTAGACTGTTGAAACATTTTACACTTGAAATTTGAAGCCAGGTAAACTTTCATATTTCTTTTGGAATCTGAAACTACCCAATTTACCAAGAGATTTGCCAAGATTTGACGAACCTTTCTATGAACTTCGGGAAATTTCACGCTAGTGCTCGAACCGGAAACGAGGCACATTTCAAGAGGTGTCAGATTTCCTTCTGACCAGCTTGCCGGGCTCTTCCCCCAGGTTGTATTAATTATTTCCTGCCTCAAGATGTAAGAGAAAGATTAACCGGCCTCACACACTACCAAATAAAATATTCCCAAGGAAAAAGGAGTCCTACTAAATATGTATCTGAAGAAGATGACTTCACAATATCATGTCATTTTTATCTGGACTCATTATTTAACCAGTGGCGTTGTTACAACACAGATAGTTTTCTATGTAAAACAGAAGCACAATGAGGATTAAAAGTATATTATGACTGTCTAATAATGATAATAACAAGACCCGCAGTAGTAGCGTCAGAGGGAAAAGGAGGGAGTGAAGAACTTTTGAAGATGTTCTTAGTAAATTAACCAGTGGATTCAGTGACCCAATAGAGTCCTTGATGTGGAAGAGGAAAAAAAAAAACATGCAGTTCACAAAATTTTATATTAGTACATCCAGGCAAGCCATTTTGTAATTCTTTCCTTCTTTTCAACTGAATGAGGTTTTCATGTGAGATTTATTTCTCAAATGTTTGTGGAAACCAGGTTTCCTCAGCCTCAGCACTATTGACATTTCGGCTGGATGATTCTCTGTTGTGGAGGGCTCTGTCCTGAACATTGTAGGATGTTTAGCAGTATCGCTGCCCTCTGTTCACTAGATACCAGAAGCACCAATCCCCCCTCCCAAGTCATGGCAGTCAATACCCATCTCCAGACATTGCCAAATGTCCCCTGTGAGGCAAAATTGTCCTGGTTAGAACCATTTGTTTAAATCTTATGTGCCCTATGTCTCCAAATGTTCCAAATTCTGCAATTTACATGTCAGTGTTTTGTTTCTTTGTTTGTTTTCCCATGCATTCAGAGTACTTTATATACATAAAGACCATAATTGCTCAACATTTCCAAGGAACATCTAGAAACAGTTATGAAATCTATGAGTTGGAAGAGACTGTAGGAGAAAGAGGATTGTAACAACAGCAGCAGCAACAGTAGCAACAAAATAAATTCTGAAGTTCAGACCTATTAATGAGGAAACAAAAAATGCCCTAAAAAGAAACTACAAGTATCAATAATCTCTTGAAATTTTTGAAGGGCCAGCATGTGAAAATGATTGCTAACTTTTTCAGCAAACTACTATGAGTGTGATGCCTAGTACAACAGTCACTAGCCTATTGTATTTTGTGATTATTTACGTTGTATTATGTTGTGATTATTTATGTTGCATTGTGTGATTATTTACATCTAAATTTAAATTAAGTAAAATTAAATAAAATGAAAATTTCAGTTCCTAAAGTCATAAGTGTTCAAAGCCACATGTAGCTAGTGACTACCCTATCAGACGGTGCAGGTAAAGAATATTTCCAGAGGGGATCCAAGATGGCCGAGTAGGAGCAGCTCTGGATTATAGCTCCCAGCGAGAGCACGAAGGATGGGTGGTCACCGCATTTCCAGACGGAATTTTATTGCCCACAGACCAGGAGATTCCCAGGTGGA
Organism: Cacajao melanocephalus; assembly: GCA_963573385.1. NCBI lineage: Eukaryota > Metazoa > Chordata > Mammalia > Primates > Pitheciidae > Cacajao > Cacajao melanocephalus. The sequence goes on from CAUYLG010024802.1 coordinate 65,917, forward strand.
GGGACACCACAGGTCTCCAATGCAGCTGTTTCAGCTGGCATGGTGGATCTCTGCACAAAAAAAAAACTCACACGGGTCAGGGCGCTGTTTCAGCTGGCGACTGGAGTGCCTGGGAGACAGAGTCGCCCATTCAACTGATAAAAAGGGGACTGAAACAGGAAGCCAGGCCAGGAGATTCCTGGGCAGAAAAGCACCTCCAGTGCAGCTGTTTCAGCCCGCCCAGCGGGTCTCCGCACAAAATCTCACACAAATCCGGGCACCTTTTCAACTGGCAACTGGAACACCTGGGAGACAGAGTTGCCCATTCACCTGAAAAAAAGGGGACTGAAACAGGGAGCCAGACCAGGAGATTCCCAGGCGAAAAAGCACCACGAGCCCCCAGCGCAGCTGTTTCGGCCAGCGCAGTGGATCTCCGCACAAAATCTCACACAAATCTAGGTGCCTTTTCAAGTAGTGACTGGAACACCTGGAAGACAGAGTTGCCCATTCACTTGAAAAAAAAGGGGACTGAAACAGGGAGACAGGCCAGGAGATTCCTGGGTGAAAAAGTGCCACGAGCCCCCACCGCAATCTGGGTGCCATTTCAACTGGTGACTGGAATGCCTGGGAGACAGAGTTGCCCGTTCATCTGAAAAAAAAGGGGCCTGAGGCAGGGAGCTCAGTGATCAGGCACGGCCAGTCCTATGCCCAAAAAGACCAGCAATCTGAAATGCTCTGGATTGAGAGTTTCACAGCAAGCACAGCTGAACCCGGGATGGTCCAGCTCTGTGTGGGAGGGGTGTCCACCATTACCGAGGCAGCCCACCACTACCGAGGTAGTCCACCATTGCTGAGTCAGTCCGCCATTGCTGAGTCAGTCCGCCATTACCAAGGCAGCCCGCCATTGCCAAGGGAGTCCGCAATTACAGAGAGAGTCCACCATTACAGAGGCAGACCACCATTGCCGAGGCAGTTCTAACTATACCCCTATAACAGGACTGCAGGGAAGTTCACACGGCAGCTGGCCAGAGCCCACAGCAGCTCAGCAATGCTTCTGCTGGCACACTGTGACTAGGCTGCCTCCTCACTGGACAGGGCCATCCCTGAAAGAAGGCAGCAGCATGACAGAAACTTATAAATAAAGCCCTACCTTCCCAGGACAGAGCACCTGGGGAAAAAAAGGCTGTTATGAGTTCTGCTGCAGCAGACTCAAACCCATCTACCCAGCAGCTCTGAATAGAACAACAGAGCTCACAGCTCAGCACTTGAGCTCCTATAAAGGAAATACTGTCTCCTCAAGCAGCTCCCTGAACCCCATACATCCAAAGAGTCACCTCATAAAGGAGAGCTCAGATTGACATCTGGCAGGCATCCTTCTGGGACAAAGATAGAAGAAGAAGAAACTGTCAGCAACCCTTATTGTTCTGCAGCCACTGCAGGTGAGCCCCAGGCAAACAGGGTCTGGACTGGACCTCCAGCAGTCCTACAGCACAGGGGCCTGACTGTTAGAAGGAATACTTAAAAAAACAGAAAGAAATAACTTCTTCATCAACAAACAGGACGTCCACTCAGAGACCCCATCTGAAAGTCACCAACTACAAAGACCACAGGTAAATAAATCCACAAAGATGGGAAGAAACCAGAGCAAAAAGGATGAAAATATCCAAAACCAGAATGCCTCTCCTCCTCCAAGGGATCACAAATCCTCACTAGCAAGGGAACAAGGCTGGATGGAGAAAGAATCTGATGAATTGACAGAAACAGGCTTCAGAAGGTGGGAAATAAGAAAATTCTCCGAGCTAAAAGAACATGCTCTAACCCAACGGAAAGAAACTTAGAACCCTGAAAAAAGGTTTGATGAAATGCTAACGAGAATAAACAGCTTCGAGGGGAAAATAAATGAATTGATAGAGCTGAAAAACACAACACGAGAACTTTGCAAAGCATACACAAGTTTCAATGGCCGAATTGACCAAGCAGAAGAAAGGATATCAGAGGTCGAAGATCAACTCAATGAAATAAAACGAGAAGGCAAGATTAGAGAAAAAAGAGCAAAAAGAAATGAACAAAGCCTCCAAGAAATATGGGATTATATGAAAAGACCTAATCTACGTTTGATAGGTGTACCTGAATGTGACGGAGAGAATGAATCCAAGCTGGAAAACACTCTTCAGGAAATTATCCAGGAGAACTTCCCCAACCTAGTAAGGCAGACCAACATTCAAGTCCAGGAAATACAGAGAACACCACAAAGATATTCCTCAAGAAGAGCAACCCCAA
>CAUYLG010024805.1:0-18317 GCA_963573385.1 Cacajao melanocephalus
TCCCGCCGAGAGCCTGACCAATGGCAGCTCGCCAAGTCCAGGTCCAGTCTCTCTATGACCAATGCAGTTGCCCATGCTTTGTTTCCCCACTGACCAATCTATTGCCCTCACCCCCTATAAAACCCCACGCCCAGAACGGCCAGGCATGACTTCTCTGGCCCCTCTCTCTCTCTCCCTCCCCCAGGACCACAGAACCTCACCAGGGAGCTGAATAAACTGGAATTTAATTTGTCTCGTGCTGGCCTCAGTTTCCTCATTTTAAACTCAGCAATATCCTTACAAGAATAACCTTACACTATTCACTATTTGACTGAGACTTTTGAATGAGCAAACTATGTAGGTCATAGAGCAAGGTGATGGGTAATGCATGGATGTATAGGAAGCAGAATTGCCCTTAAGAAATGTGTTATCTAGATTAATTATAATGTCTCACTTTTGTCATTTCTTTTTATATCCATAACTTTAAGTTTTAAATGGCTTTCTATTATCTCAAATTATCTATTTTCTTAGTTAGTTGGGGCTGCTAAAACAAATTCCCATAGAATATGCAGCTTATAAAGAACAGAAGTTTATTTCTGACAGTTCTAGAGGATGGGAAGTCCAAGACCAGGGTGCTGACATGGTTGGGCTCAGGTTTGCATATGGATATCTTGCTTTGTCCACACATGACAGAGAGAGAGATCTTTTCTCTCAAGTCTTCTTACAAGGGCACCAATCTCATCAGAAGAGCACCACCTTCATGTCTTATTTACCCCTCAAAGGCCCTACTTGTCAGTTCCATCACAGTGGGGATCAGGATTTCAACAGACGAGTTTTGGGAAAACACATTCAATCCATAGCATCTTGTTTACTTATCTCTGTACTTGTTTCCAAGTTTGTGTCTCTCCATTAGGGTGTAAGCTGCTTGAGGGTGGAAATGTTTTCTAACATTCTTACTGCTCTCCCACCAAGTACCTATAACAGGGCCTATTAACCTTTTACATTCAATAAATAGTGGTATAATGGAAGAATAAATAGTCACTGAATTGCTATGAGATTCAAATGAGATGAGTAATGTAAAATCATAGCATCTTGTTACACAGTGGATGTTAATAAATATCTGTAAAATGAATAAATGAATAATCCAATCTATAGAAATAAGTACTCTATTGGGGCCATAAGCAAAGTCCCATAGGTCTACAGGGGAAAGAATTATTTAAGTCGATTTAGGAAGGCTGGAGGAAGATCTCCGAAGAGGTGGCCTTGGAATTGACTTCTGAAGGATAATCAAGGATTTTGAAAGTCAGGGGAGCAGGCAGGTGAAGGGGAGAGCACGCACAAAGGCATAGAGTGGCATCTTCTGGGATCTGTTAGTAAGTAATGTGCCCAAAGTAATAGAAAAGAAATTAGACTGACAAAGAAGATACAGGAGAAATCAGAGGATCCTGAAGACCACATTTGGGATTTTTTTCTTAATCATCTACTCAGTGATTCATTTAATCATTCATTCAACAGGTATTTACAGCTTCCACTATTACTGACTACACAGTTCAAGGTACTATAGAAAAAGAAATAAAAAGAACTTCAACATTACTGCTCTCACAGAGCTGTCATCCCGACCACCCTTTTTCTACAAACAGAAAACAGAGCCCCAAAGGGTTAAGTGTGTCAGTGTCACTTTCTAATCAGTGCCTGCAGCCCAGGTCTCTTGATCTACTGTACTGCATTGCACTAAGCTGTAGGAAACTGGTTGTTAATATAGCCACATTTTCACCTCCTCTGCTCACATGCCTCCTTTTCAGTGCGTATGAGAGATACAAAGAACATTTTTTTAACGTGGAATTCAGTGAACTTGAGTAACATAATGGAGTTCCTAGGAAACAAACAGTAAACCACAGATTCAGGGAGATGAGAGTGGTGGGAAAAATTGAAGACAAGGAATTCAGTGATGTTGTTTTGGAAAAACTTTTTGAAATGTCCATAATCTTTTAAGGCAATCTTAGAATTAGGAATCATTCCTTATTTTGATAATCAAACCCCTCAAATGATAATAGCATTTTCCACTCAAATACAATTTAGTCCTATCTTATCCCTCAGCAGGGTACAAAATTACCTTTCTTTTTCACAGAAGACTTAAAATGTTTTCCTGATCAGAGGATTCAATAGATGAGAATCCCTTAAGTACTTTATGATGACCCTTGAGGTTGGTCAGCAGGAATTGATTTGGAGGAATTACTAAAAGCTATCTCTAAACCCAGCAGGGATCATAAAGATGCTTGAATACAAATGGCCCTGAATGGCTTTCATCAAAGGATCTCTAAGTACAAACAAAATAAAAGCAAACTCCATGCCCATAAATGAAGAGACAAGTTGAGAAACCCTTTAGCTATTCATCTTGCCAATAAGGCCTGCACTGTTTTGGATGGTAGAAAATATTTGATAATTACCATTTTAAAGCATTTTTAAAAACTGATGTTGGAGACAGAGGACTCAATTGAATTACATAACACTGACTGTGTGACCTTAGGCAAAGTAAATCCTCTATGCTTAAATTCCTGATTGTAAAATGGGAAAAATTCATAGGGTTAGTTTGATGAGTAAATTAGGTAATTCACATGAAACTATCTGGTCCAGGTGGACATTCACTGCATTCTTTCCAAAATGAGTACAGTCTTTCTAATATATTACTTTTGATTTGAAAGATGGCTATATTAATACCTCCACAGAGATAGAATCTCCTGATACAAATTCTAGAGTCAGACTCTCTGCATTCAGATTCCAACTTCTTCACTTAACAGCTAGAGACGTTGTACCAATTACTTAATTTCTCTGTACCTCAATATTCTTATCTGAAAATGCAAATAATTCCTAGATCAGGGGGCTGTTTTGAAGAATAAACAGACAGTGCTACCTGTAAAGCGATTAGAAAAGTGCCCGTGACATAGAAAGTCATTAGCCTTGACACATTTTCAGCATTTGATCCTTGGAAAAAATGTTGATTGGTACATCCAACTTGCAATGGCCTAACATGCTATCACCTAGAATGTGCACTAAGATTTTGAAAATTTCTGAAAGCTTTAACATCTCCTATTTCATTTCACTTTCCCTATCACTATATGTGCTGGGTATAGGAACAGATACATTAGATAAAATAGTTTGGGTCTACTCAAAGAGGAGATTTTTCAGGTTTCCTGGTTGGTCATTTCTACCATCATTAGATAAAAGAATGTGTAATCTCTTCTTGAGATTCTTCCTTGGGGAAAAAGGAAATGGCAAACAGTCTTTTACCACCCCATAATTATCTACAACATCATTCATACAAAAGTAGTTCCTCATCATCCCCCAGCAAACTATTAAGTGCCTACTCTTTGCTAGCACTGTTTTGGGCATTGAGCATATAAGGGAAACAAACCACACAGCCAATTTGGCACATGAAATCAGAACAGGCATATATAACAGTACTTTGCTGGCTGTAAATTACAAGCAAAGTACTAAAGTCTTGTTTTGTTTAATGTAGTCTTCAAAATATCAAATAAAACATTGTCAGAGGACAAGAACTTGCTTTAGAAATAGCTGAAGAAATTTAAAGATAAAAACTATCTACACATATGCAAGCTACTAATTTATGCAGGAATTTAGCTTATTCTTGGACTACATCATCTTTTATCTAGTCTCCTATCTCTCAGTAAAACATTTCTACATCCCAATTAATTATTGCGGTTTCTATCTCATGAATTAAAATTTGTAATTTGGGGGCTAGAAGACACTTTACAAGTCATTTACCAGTGTTTTCGACTTAAAGACACTGTGTGGCCCCTCTCTATGGCATTTAGCCTTCCAGGGCTTCCCCCTAGTGCCCTCCCAGTGGGAGGGGTTTGCTTCTTGTTCCCAAGATGGCAGGCTTGGTCATGTGATTTGCTTTGACCAACACAGTACAAGTAGAAGTGATCAATGTCATATCTGACCAGAAACTTTAAAACACATAGTATGTTCTACCATTGCTTTTTCTTCTCTGTAATAATAATAGCTTATCCCAGAAGGGAACTGATTCTTCAGCCTCGATCCCCAACTGAAGAAGCTGTATGGGGCTCAGCTACAGGTGGTTAGCAGCTGATATGTAACATGAATGAGAAACAGGGCTTTGTTTTTATAAGTCACTGACATTTCAGGGTTGTTAATGCAGCATAACCTAGCAAACTATGGCTATTTCAGAAATCATTGTCCAGAGGTATTGATTTCCAATGAGGCCACTTTCTAACTCATCAGAGAGCTAGGCCTAGATCCCACGTCTCCTGCCTTAGTCCAGATTTTGTACACTCTAGCATATGCTTTAAGAAAAGCAGGTCCTTTTCTTGGTCACACATTTTCTTTTCTTTCCCATATCCACTAGTGGCAAACTGTGAACACTGCCCTACCTACCCTGTGGTACCCTTCTAATCTCTACCCAACCCTAATGAAGAGAAAAGCATGTGTGTTCCAGAGACAATGGATCACCTGGGAGGGCTGAGGTGCTGTCCTCTATGAGGTGCACAGGGAGCAGGTGAGGTCCACATGGAAGACAGAAGCAGCAGTAGTACTACTGGTCCAGGTAGGAGTAAGTTACTCATTTACTTTGAATCTAAGCGCTACTTTGAAAGGCATCAAAATATTTGCGCTCTGAACTAATAGATAATGGAAATACAAGTTAAACTTTTCATAATATTCTAGTCAGTATTATTTCAGGTGATATTTACATTTATATTTTAAATAGGTGGAAACAGTCCACAAGGTAGTGTGGTGGGGAGAGGGTAATCACATGCTAGGTGTATTTGAAAAACAGTAATTCTTCTTCCAACATAAAGTCAACAGCATGAATATAGGTTCCCTCAAGAAACACCCTTGGCATTTAAAATAAATCCTCTGCAAAGGAAAACTTTTTATTTTATGTGAAATGATATGAAGGCCTTGAAATAAAGACACTGAACAACATTCAGTATGCTCTCTCTGCATTTGATGTGAGAAGCCAGGGGAAACTTATCAGTTATGATGAGTTTTCAATGGCCATCTTTTCAAGTACTATTTTGAAGCTACAATAAATATATACTACGTAACTATATAATCTTTCCTGTTACATAATGGATTCATTTAGAGATATTAAGAGACTTAAGTGAGAGAAGACGTTAGAGGTCATGTAGTTCACAGTTATACAAAATGCGACAATTGTTTATCATCATCAAAAGTGGTCAGCCTGGTGCTGTATCTTTATTTTCAGCTGCCAAAGCTCTATTTTAAAGTAAATCCAGCAGCTGTAAAATTTCCCCTTGATATTTGAATTAGATGCAAAGTTTTGCACAATGTTGTGTGCACTGCTATGTTAGTAGAATATGTATGGATAGAAAGAATACTATTGAAATTCAAAGCTCTTGCGTACATGCAGAAAAGAGCCTAGTACTCAAGGTGGAGGCAAGAGAGGGTTGGGGTTGGGTAGAGTTCATGGTCCAGCTCACACCATCTATCACATTCAAATACTGGCCATGGTCGTCTCAATCTTAATAAGCAATTCATTGCCCTTGAGAGGTCCTATCATTCTGACTGACAGGTTTAGAGGAGGCCTCCTCAATAACAGGAATATCTGCACTGAGCAAAATGGAAAACCCTGACACTTCAACAGCCTCTTGATATTCAGCTTGTGGGAAAGTAAAACCTCTTCCAAGCAGTTATATGGGCAAGGAAGCAGTGGTGGCACATGGGACTGGTCTAGGGTTTTCTCTCCCAGGCCCAGATATACTGGGAGACCCTGCCTTTGTCACCATTTACCTTTTTTTTCAAATAGCACAAGGAAAAGGAGGAGACTTATTTCATAACTCCTTATGATGGGGGGAGAGAACTGTGTAATAACATTTAATATATAAAAGCCAAAAATTATTTGGGTCAGGCAAAAAAGCATCTAATTAGAATCAATCTATTCCCAGGATGTTTCAGATGCTTCCTGAAGAGTTATGGAGGACAGAATGTGGGTCGGGGAGGAGGGAAGAAGGACTGTTCAAAACACAAGAATACTGCATTTAATCACGGTGTCAAATCATGCTGGGTTAAGAAAGCTAGCTATTTGCTTTACTGATACTTTCTGTGACTCCATTCATTCATATTTTCTCATTTCTCCTCAAAAATGACAGTCAATCTCTACAGTTATTATTCAGTCAATGCATATATTAGATTTCATCTGGATAAATAAAAGAAAAACATCCCTAAAAATCCTGTGTGGAGAGAGGAAGATATTACTATCTTTTTAAGAGCAACAACAACAACAAAAATCGCCATAAACTTTTATAGAAGATAAGAATATAAGGTAACAAGAATCTCAGCTCTCAAGAGAGCACTGCATTATCCTCTGCCAACTTCTTAGTTTACTGATGGGATTGAAAGCAGATGACTTATTGTAAATGGTAAAGAATATTGCTTTCGGGAGCTGTTTTAGCCTGGACTCCATATTCCCTTCAAAAATAAAAAGGAAACTGTAAATTGGATTTCTGACATTGGTTGAGTGTTTTCAGCCCAAAATCTATTAAGCAGATTAATTTTAAAATGGGGCACCATAGGCACAATATCACTTCTAAAAGGCTATTCTTTTGTGATGCTTTCTAAACATACCCCTGAATCACTGTAAGCACAACCCTGATACTCTTGACACTTTCACTGACCACTCACTTTTCTCTCCCGTAACCAAGGCTATATTCTCCCAGAAAACAGTGCTTCACCAGAGGCCTACCAAATGAGAACTCCTGCTCTGAAAACCATGCTAGGCTGAGGAAAAGTAGGGATGGGGTGCCTCCCTTTTGGCTTTATTCTACCATTTCCAAACCATTGATATTTTTAGTCTAATACTTTCATATAACCCCAAATATAAAAGTTATGAGAGGGATGCCACTCAGAGGCAATTCATATTATTAGTTTCTTATATGTTCTTTAAAAGATACTGTAGGCATATAAAGGTAAACTCATACATAGATACTTCCTCTCAAACTCAGACCACTCAAGTATTATTCTCTGTTTTCACTCTGTGTATTAGTTCCTTTACTGAAGTCCTGGTCATTTCTCCACATTCACTAAGGACCATGTCAACTGGGTTCCTGAATTTGTCTCCACCTCTTGTTACCATCATCCTGGATAAATGTCAGTGTCCTTGACTTGCAGCTCTTTGAATCTTTAAACTTGAATAACCCTTCTTACATACCCCTGCTTCTGCAACCCCCTCTTCATCTGAAATCTTAGATGCAAAATGCACTCTGTGACTATGCTCTCCATATCCTTGTGTATCTCTCTTGCTACTCTCTCTCTCTCTTCAACCTCACTGAGTCCTCCAGACTTCATCCCTCTGTATTTCCACAAGTTATCAGACTTCTATTGATCTTAGAGGCCCCACAATTCTTCACTTCAGCTTCTCTTATCAATACTCCCTTGCCATCTGGCTGTTCAGTGGCATCCACCTTCCAAAACCCCTTCTCTACATCAATCAACTCATCAACATCTGGACTCCTTCATCTGGAGTTTTGCAGGAGAAAAATTACAAACCTAGTACATTGTGTTGCTTTCTGCTGCAATCTTTTTAAAACTGTTTGTCTCTAGCATATTAAAATATTTCATTGATTGTAACCTTCTCTCACTATCAATTATTTAAATCCTTGTCCCTTTTACTCAAGCTTCTTGAAATAGTTTATACTTGTTGCTTACTGCAGTTTTGATGAACTCTTCATCCCAAGGCAGCCTGATTCTTCCTCCACCACTCTGATGTAAAGACTCTTACTAATATTTTTAATAGCTTCTGAATTGCCAAAGCCAATGCACCTTTTAGCCTATACTTACATGACTTCTTTCTTGCATTAACATTGCTGATGACACCCTCCTTAATGCCTCTCTCCCTTGGCTTTTGTAAAATTATGCTCTGGTGTTCTCCCTTTACCTCTCTCTGTTTTTTGTTGAGTGCCTTCTTTTAATGTCTTCTCAAATGTCAGCATTTCCCAGGACTCTGATACTCAATACCTGGCACCTGAGTAAACTCACTGACTTTGGTGGCTTCAGCAATAATTTACACATGAATGATGTCTGTCTCCATATCCCAGGCCAAGAAATCTTTGCTGAGATCAGATCATTTTCCCGAATTCCCTCTGACCATCTCCTATGGGACATCCCATAAGCTCCTCAAACTCAACAGGTTCAAAGTAGTGTTATCAAATTTTCCATAAAACCTGCTTGTCCTGTGTTCCGTTTCATAGAAAAACACCACTATCTTCACAGAACTGTGTATATCATGCACCTGAATATCCCAGTAAAATATTCCCAAATTAATCTCTAAATCCTTCAGGTTATAATTTCTTAATCCTTCAAAGCCATATCTTTTATTATATGCTTCAATTCAAGGGTTCATCATGTCTCTTTTGAATTACTATGATAGCCTCCTAAAGAAACAGTCTTTCTCAATTCTTGCGGAGCTGTAGTCTGTCTTCCTTTGGCCTGCCATATTGGCCTTCCCAAGCAAAATCGAAGCATACAGCACTACGCTACCCATGTAACTTCGAAGCCCCACGTCCTTCAGAGGTTTGCAGTCTTTTGATAAGCACATAAAACCCTCATCATCTGGCTCCTGTATTCCTCTCCAACATCATTTCCAGCCAGTTACTCATATTTCTCCAGGCTTTCAGAATTATTTTGTGCTTTGTTAGCTCTCTTAAATTATATAGGTTACTCCCTTTGCATGGAAACTTCTCCCAACTCTTTCCCACTTATCTAATTCCACTTCATCATTTAGAACACAAATGAAACCACATCCTTTGAGAAATGTCGTTAGGTCTGATATAGATGCTCCCTTCCTTGTTTCCACAGTATACAGAGACTTTCGCAGTATATGTTTTTATCAACTTTCATGCTTCCACAGCAGCCACTAATAGTGCCTGGTAAATATAAGACTCTCGATAAAGAATGAATGAGCTCGTAGGGCATGTTGTGACATGGTCTCAAATTCTTAAGGAAGATCTATTCTTAGCTAGAAATTTAATTAATACGTTTAAATACCATATTTTCAGGTGGTGAACTCACCTCTTTTTAAAACCATCTTTATTCATATAAGTGGCTTAAAGTAAAATGTTGGCTTAAGGGTTACTATTATTTCTATTCTTACACATTTCTAAATGTGTGACAACTAAAGGTTCTATAAAACCACTTTTTTGGCAGCAGGAGAGAAGTTACCAGTTTTACACCAAAGCTGTTTTTTAATTTTTTTCTGGAAAGTGGCTAAGTTATCACCCTTAACATGAATGCTAAAAAGTGTTGGGTGACTTATTTATTTTAAGGCCATATGAAAATAATATTTTCTCTATATTTTTGTCCTATGATATGTTAGAGCTACTCCTTCAGAGATTTTAATATTGAAATTCAAGATATTGCAATGATTTTCATGCATTAAACTCTGCTAACAGAATTCTTGTCTTTTAAAATTTATTCACTGCCTTGTGAATAAATTCTTGTCTATTAAAATTTGGCTTAGGAATGAAAAATACAGATTCTAGTAGCAATAAAATACCCAGACAATAAAAATAAAACAACAGTGGTTTTCATAATAACATTAATTCTGCACCTGGAGAACTCTAAAATTTTCATTTGAAAACAAAAGATCTTCTTAGAAGACAGAAAATACTCATATTTAAAAATAAGGACTTAGAAATTTAAAAGAATATAGTTTCCCTGACATAGATCTCCATGCCTAATCAACTTGAAAGACAGAGAGATGTCTCTGCTAATCATAGATGCTAGACATTTGAGAGGGGGGTTAAATTACTACCTGGCAAAGGTCCCTCAGTAACTTTAATAACTTGTATAATATACAACTATAGGGCTCTGGTTGGGGCAGATTTAGTGGAGTATTTTAGACATTCTTTCTATGGAAATGTTGGTATTACACTAGATATACATCATCTTGGTGTTGAGAGAACATAGAAATTAGTGAAAGATTTCTCTTAATATCAATAATTGGTGCAAGGTAATGATTACAGTATATCACATATAATAGGAAGTAAATAAGTTTTAATAAAAATTTGCCATGACTTCTTTGTTATCACTGAATCTAGACATCTAACTGCTTTACCTGAAATTTCAAAGGAGAAAGTTCTTCTATGAAATATAGCAAGTGATGAAAAACTATAAGGCAACTATTAAGATACCTCAAAAATGCCAATAAGAGTGCTATAGCCTGAAATCAGGAATCAATCGTGGATCTGAGCAGTGCATTGATAAGACAAAAATAAGATTACGAAATCATTTTGCAAGTACTTTAATATTAAGATGTTGACACACCTGAGGGAATTTAGAGAAAAGCTGATTGATTAAGAGGCTGGGAAAATGACTTATGAGACAAGACTATAAAATCTAAATATATTGTCCATTGGCTAAAGAATTAAGTACTTGATGTACAGTAGATATAACATTTTTCAGAGAGTGACTTAGGGGGATATGATACAAATTTCCAAGAATTCAAAATGCATCGCCATGAAGGGAAAAAATTGTTTACGATGCTCCCTAGGGACGTAACTAGAAATCAGGGCATGAAATTGAATAAGCGAATATGTAGGCTCTGTATCTACAAAGTTTTCCCAATAGTGATAGCTATTAAATGGTGGAATGGCCTCACAATGGAAGCAGCGGAAAAATCATTCTGTAAGTCATTTCACACAAGAGTGGACAAAGTATTCAAAGATATACCTCTGGAAAGAAATCTACCCCACTGCTGTGACGGAGAGTATAATGAATGATTCACTTGAGCTTTCTACTTCTGCTTTTAGGAGAGTCATGTGTTTTAACTGAGCATCTGTCTTCCACTGTGAATATATTTGTATCATAACTTTGACTTTATGTTTATTCTTTCAATCATGTTTTGCTTTTATTTTTCTAAAAGTCATTTAGTTTTTTTATCTTTCCATTTTCCTGGAATACATTTTATGAAAACCACATTTGTAGTTAATATTCTGAGCTTGCTATAGGTAATGGCTCTAAGAAAAAGCAATAAAAGCAGTTAGTATTTTAATACATTTTACAATGTATTTCAAAATGTATACATCCAATCCTAAACTATGAGCCCTTGAAAGCTGATGAGCGAACAGAAACTTTCATATTTATTGCTATAAATCTTATATTAGAAGTATTCTCTTTTAACCATTCATAAATATGTAATTTATCCATATGTGATTGAAAACCACTTTTTTGCTTATGGGTATTTATTAATACTAATTTTTCTTACATGGTAATTTATGAGAAATGGTTTAACAGCAATGTGTATACAGAGAAAAACTATTTGAGATTTCCAGTACATTGAAAATAGCTGTAGACGGGTGCAGTGGCTCACGCCTGTAATCCTAGCACTTTGGGAGGCTGAGACAGGCAAATCACGAGCTCAGGAGATTGAGACCATCCTGGCTAACAGAGTGAAACTCTGTCTCTACTAAAAATACAAAAAATTAGCCAGAAATGGTGGCATGCACCTATAGTCCCAGCTACTCAGGAGGCTGAGGCTGGAGAATTGCTTGAACCTGGAAGGCAGAGGTTGCAATGAGCCAAGATCGTGCCACTGCACTCCAGCCTGGTTAACAGAGTGAGACTCCATCTCAAAAAAAGAAAAAAAGAAAAGAAAAGAAAAGAAAACAGCTGCTAATTATTTATGCTAATCTTGCCTATGTGGTGTATATACTCATATCTCATGAAATAAAACACTTAACAAATTTACTACAGATTTCAAACAATTGCCACAAGACAAGAACCTAGGGTATTATATTATTTATTCCATCTCATGTGTAAGATCTATTTGAATCTAATAACGAGTTCTCCCACTGTAAAGCTGTTTCTTATTTCACAATTATTGTATCAGCAAAAAACACTTTAGTTGTAATATTGGCATCCTCAGGTACTTGGTTAGTTATATCAGTTTCAAATTGCCCACTTTGGGAATACTCACTGCATGATTACATAGCATAAAGCATCCTTACAGTGAATCTTGAGGGAGAATTATAGAAGAAAATAGCAAAGGGAGGTTTTGGTTTGTGCAAATTTCTCTTAACTTTCTCTTACATTACATATTCCTGACCCTTCCCTCCTTCTTGTTTAAGTCCTAATAGGTCCTGTTACTCCTAATTCTCTTCAAACTCGTCTCTTAAAATGTCCCAGGAAATCACCAGGGTAACTTTGAACAGTAAAATGTGTACAAATGGCTTTGAGGAGGTTTTCTCAAACTCAGCACTATTTACACTTCGAGTTGGATAATTATTTGCTAGAGTTGGGGATGGATGGCCTGTGCATTGTAGAATATTGACTAGCATTCCTGGTCTCTGCCCACTAGATACCAGTAGCACATCTATCCTTACCCCCACATTGTGACAACCAAAACTGTTTCCAGATGTTGCCCAATATCTTTGGGGTTGTGGGGCATGCAAAACTACCCCTGGCTGAGAACCACTGCTAGAGCAAGGTGGCATACGGTAAGAAGAGCCACCTGTCTCATTCTCCTTTTTTATCTTCCTCTTTTTCATGTCCAATGTTCTATGGAGAAGGCAGTTGCAAGAAAATTGGGCTCGTATTGGTTGCTGGAAACATTAGCCAGTTGCTATCCTGGCCTCATGATATTACAGAGCAATATTCTGAAGCTCAGTTTTGTGAGCTTCAACAAGAAACATAGAGGTTAATGCATAGCCTCCCTCAGATAAGACATGCTATTCCCCCTATTGAGACTATATTAATGATAGATTCACACTTACTTCTCTGGGCTAATGATGGGAGGTGCAACTATCCATACTGCTAATAAGAAAAGCATTTACCTAGAAGTTCACTTTCTAGGAGCACAAATGTAAGCAGAACTCATTTTACAGGCTACAATGTTCTCAACTGCAATATGGGGATTTTGTATGGAGAATTCTATAGGTTGCTTCAAGTTTTTATCTGTCTAGTTTCAATGAACTGGTCAATATCATAAGAAGCTTCTCTGTCCAGTAACAATAATTCATTCATTTCACCAATATATATGCTGTGAGTGTCAACTATGTGCAAGGAACCTCACCAGGGTCTAGGAATACAGTAATGAGTAATACAGGAGACTTGCCCTTGTGGAATTTTCTGGTTAGACTAACACGTAAGCAAGTGAATGTCAAATGATGCATAGTAGAAGAATGCATTAATGGTGTAATGAAGAAGAAAATGGTCACTTTTAATTGAAGAATTAGAAGCCCCAACTTAAGAGGTGATGCTTGGAGCTTGGAAGGATCAGAAGTAGTTGATAATCCTACACACCTATCCAGTCTTGATGAGGTCTCTGCAACTCATTCTTTATTGCAGTTTAACTATGAGAAAACTCAAGCTTGGATAGCTGAAGGGCCTTGCTGATAGCTCGACACCGAGTAAGTAGCAGAGGCTGGATTCAAACTCCAGAACCGTCATGGAGACTCCTCTAAACAAAGGAAGTAACGTTAATTTGCAGAGCCTACAAACATGCCCCACTTAATATTAGGAACATGTTATGCTCAGTGGCTGGAGACAGAGTAAGACATGGGCTGGGGTAAAAGAGAGAGCTAAGGAGCAGAGAGGAAAAAAACCACAAAATACAGTGTTGCCATGCTAGTTTTGGGATTTTATCACAGGGAATAGGGGGTTACTGAAGGATTTTAAGTAGAGGAATGGCAGCAGTTGGATGGAGCCTTAGAAAGACCTCTTTGGCTGCTGTGGGGAAGAGGAGTTGAATGACAATCCTGCAGGCAGAGAGACAAAGGAGAAGGAGATTCTTGATTATTTTGCAGAAAAGAAATTATGGTGGTCATATCCAGACCAATAGAAGAAAGAGAAAAAAAAGGGCTCATAGGGTAAGATATTAAGGAGTTAGAGAGTCAAGGAAGTAGTTGCTCATTAATGAAGAAAAATCTCAGTACTTTTTCCAACGGGAAGAGAAGAGACAATGCCTATACCCTCATTCCCAAGTTTTCTTTTACTGCCCAAGCTTTATCAGGATGGAATGGGGACTAACAATGCTGGAGCATCAAACTCCTATGAAACAGGTCTCCCTTCTCCCCATGTGCAGCCACCTTCTCCTATGAAGTGAATTCTGTCCACCCCAAGAGCTACTGTATAGCACCTTCCTGTACTTCAATCATAGCCCTTGTCCCATTCTTAACTGTTCATACTTTTTTTAATTATTATTATACTTTAAGTTCTGAGATACATGTGCAGGTTTGTTTCACAGGTATACATGTGCCATGGTAGTTTGCTGAACTCATCAACCCATTATCTAGGTTTTAAGCCCTGCATGCATTAGGTATTTGTCCTAATGCTCTCCCTCCTCTTGCCCCCCACCGCCTGACAGGCCCCAGTGTGTGATGTTCCCCTCCCTGTGTCCATGTGTTATGATTGTTCTTCCACTTATGAGTGAGAACTCCCACTTATGAGTGAGAATATGTGGTGTTTACTTTTCTGTTCCTGTGTTATTTTGCTGAGAATGATGGTTTCCAGCTTCATCCACGTCCCTGAAAAGGACATGAACTCATCCTTTTTATGGCTACAGAGAATTCCATGGTGTATATGTGCCACATTTTCTTTATCCAATCTATCATTGATGAACATTTGGGTTGGTTCAAGTCTTTGCTACTGTCAATAATGCTGCAATAAACATATGTGTGCATGTGTATTTATAGTAGAATGATTTATAATTCTTTTGATGTATACCCAGTAATGGGATTGCTGCATCAAATGGTATTTCTGGTTCTAGATCCTTGAGGAATTGCCATACTGTCTTCCACAATGGTTGAACTAATTTACACTCCCACCAACAGTGTAAAAGCGTCCCCATTTCTCCACATCCTCTCTAGCACCAGTCATTTCCTGACTTTTTAGTGACCACCATTCCAACTGGGGTGAGATGGTATCTCTTTGTGGTTTTGATTTGCATTTCTTTAACGACTAGTGATGATGAGCTTTTTCTCATATGTTGGCTGTATAAATGTCTTCTTTCGAGAAGTCTCTGTTCATATCCTTCACACACTTTTTGATGGTGGTTTTTTTTCTTGTAAATTTGTTTCAGTTCCTTGTAGATTCTGGATATCAGCCCTTTGTCAGATGGGTAGATTGCAAAAATTTTCTCCCATCATGTAGGTTGCCAGTTCACTCTAATGTTAGTTTTTCTGTGCAGAAGCTCTTTAGTTTAATTAGATCCCATTTGCCAATTTTTGCTTTTGTTGCAATTGCTTTTTGTGTTTTAGTCATGAAGTCTTTGCCCATGTCCATGGTCTGAATGGTATTGCCTAGGTTTTCTTCTAGGGTTTGTATGGTTTTAGGTTTTATGCTTAAGTCTTTAATCCATCTTGAGGTAATTTCTGTATAAGGTGTATGGAAGGGATCTAGTTTCTGTTTTCTGTGTATGGCCAGCCAGTTTTTCCAGCACCATTTATTAAATAGTGAATCTTTTCCCCATTGTTTGTTTTTGTCACGTTTGTTGAAGATCAGATGATTGTAGGTGTGTGGTGTTATTTCTGAGGTCTCTGTTCTGTTCCATTGGTCTACATATCTGTTTTTTGTACCAGTACCACGCTGTTTCGGTTAATGTAGCATTTTAGTATAGTTTGAAGTCAGGTTGCATGATACATCCAGGTTTGTTCTTTTTGCTTAGGATTTTCTTGGCTATAAAGGCTCTTTTTTGGTTCCATATGAAATTTAAAGTAGTTTTTTTCTAGTTTTGAAAAGAAAGTCAATGGTAGCTTGATAGGAATAGTATTCAATCTATAAATTGCTTTGGGCAGTATGGCCATGTTCACGATATTGATTCTTCCTATCCATGAGCACAGAATGTTTTTCCATTTGTTTGTGTCCTCTCTTATTTCTTTGGCCAGTGATTTGCAGTTGTCCTTGAAGTGTCCTTCACATCCCTTATAAGTAGCTATTGTCAATAGTGGCTATTATCAATAGTAAGTTGTATTCCTAGGTATTTTATTCTCTTTGTAGCAATTGTGAATGGGAGTTCACTCATGATTTGGCTCTCTGTTTATTATTGGTGTATAGGAATGCTTGTGATTTTTGCACATTGATTTTGTATCCTGAGACTTCACTGAAGTTGCTTATCAGTTTAAAGGTTTTTTTGGGTGAGACGATGGGGTTTTCTAAATATACAGTCATGTTATCTGCAAACAGAGACAATTTGACTTCTTCTCTTTCTATTTGAATACGCTTTGTTTCTTTCTCTTGCCTGATTGCCCTGCCGAGAACTTCCAATACTAAGTTGAATAGGAGTGGAGAGTTAAGGCATCCTTGTCTTATGCTGGTTTTCAAAGGGAATGTCTCCAGCTTTTGTCCATTCAGTATGATATTGGCTATGGGTTTGTCATAAATAGCTCTTATTATTTTGAGATATGTTCCATTAATGTCTTGTTTATTGAGTGTTTTTAGCATGAAGGGGTGTTGAATATTATCGAAGGCCTTTTATGTATCTATTGAGATAATCATGTGGTTTTGTCATTGGTTCTGTTTATGTGATGGATTACATTTATGGATTTGCATATGTTGAACCAGGCTTGCATCCCAGGGATGAAGCCAGGACCTGTTTTTTGAAAAGATCATAAAATAGATAGACTGCTAGCCAGACTAATGAAGAAAAGAGAGAAGAATCCAATAGATACAATAAAAAAAGGGCTATCACCACTGATCTCACAACAATACAAACTATTACCAGATAATACTATAAACACTTCTTTGCAAATAAACCAGAAAATATAGAAGAAATGCATAAATTACTGGATACATACACCCTCCCAAGACTAAACTAGGAAGAAGTCAAATCTCTGAATAGACCAATAACAACAAGGTCTGAAATTGAGGAGGCAATTAATAGCCTACCAACCAAAAAAAGTCCAGGACCAGATGTATTCACAACCAAATTCTACCAGAGGTATAAAGAGGAGTCAGTACCATTCCTTCTGAAACTATTACAAACAATTGAAAATGAGGGACTCCTCCCTAACTCATTTTTAGAGACCAGCATTATATTGATACCAAAACCTGGCAGAGACATAAAAAATAAAAATTTCAGGCCAATATTCTTGAAGAACATCAATGTAAATATCCTCAATAAAATACTGACAAACTAAATCCAGCAGCACATGAAAAAGCTTATCCACCATGATAAACTGTTCATGCATTTAATATTGTTTTAACTCCTCTTTAAAAGCTGAGCTAGGTTTCTTGAATTCCCCCAGTACCAAGCATATAACAGATCCCCATAATTGTTTGTTAAATCAGCCACTCCAAATCCCTCTTGACAGTGATAATATCTGAGTATGAAAGCATAATCAAGTAATGCGTATGTTTCTTTGTTTTATTTTTATTAAAATATACCAAGTGTGTCTAGAATGACCGTTCATCACCTATAAAAGAATTGTGGATGGGGAACACTTATCACTTATTGTGTATTTGAGGGTAATGGGATCTATTATGTACAGAGAAGCTTTTTCCTTTAGAAATACGGTTGCCAAGGCCAGCAGTCCAGAGGATAAGATGAGGCTGTTGTCATCTAAACTGAAATGTGGTAAAGAACCAGTAAAGCAGAGATTATAGAATTATTAGAAAAGGGTTAAAGAAGGCTGATACTGTGTAATAAGTGCTCAGAAGACAAACTTGCACAGCCACATAACACAGGAGAGGTTAGGATATGAGATTGCTGCAGCATCACCATCCAGCTCCATCATCATAAAAAGTGTCATTTCCATTACTAACAGCTGAGAAAACAGGTGCCATTAGTCATTAGTGTTGTTGGTGGTTTTTTTCTGTGTAAATAAACCTTTTTCAAATAGCAAAATGGAAGGGATTATCTCTTAATTGAAAGTAGGAACAATGACATCTTCGGAATGAAACCCAGATTACTGAGGGAAGAAAATGGACAATCGATAGGGATGGTGTTCTTAAGATTGCAGGGTTTTTTTTTTTTTAATGAACATATCGAAACATAAATACTGTCTTTCAAAGTGGCTACCTGGACATTCTCTCTCTCTCCTAATGTCCCCACACAGAAAATTAACCCATGAAACATGTGGGCTAGAATGCTGTTTGATTGAACGGTAGTATGGAATTAAGAAAACTAATTAATTAAGAGGGTGAAGGATATGAACAGAGACTTCTCGAAAGAAGACATTTACACAGCCAACATATGAAAAAAAGCTCATCACCACTAGTCATTAGAGAAATGCAAATCAAAACCACAATGAGATACCACCTAACCCCAGTTGGAATGGCAGTCATTAAAAAGTCAGGAAACAACAGATGCTGGAGAGGATGTGGAGAAATAGGAATGCTTT
>CAUYLG010024808.1:0-32417 GCA_963573385.1 Cacajao melanocephalus
TACAAGAGCTCCTGAAAGAAGCACTAAACATAGAAAGGAACAACCAGTACCAGCCACTCCAAAAACATACCAAATGGTAAAGAGCATCAACACAATGAAGAAACTGTGTCAACTAATGGGCAAAACAACCAACTGGCATCAAAATGGCAGGATCAAATTCACACATAATAATATTAACCTTAACTGTAAATGGGCTAAATGCCCCAATCAAAAGACACAGACTGGCAAATTGAATAACATGTCAAACCCCATAGGTGTGCTGTATTCAGGAAACCCATCTCACATGCAAGGACAGATATAGGCTTAAAATAAAAGGATGGAGGAAAATTTACCAAGCAAATGGAGAGCAAAAAAAAGCAGGAGTTGCAATCCTAGTCTCTGACAAAATAGACATTAAAGCAACAAAGATCAAAAGAGACAAAGAAGGGCATTACATAATGGTAAAAAGATCAATGCAACAAGAAGAGCTAACTATCCTAAATATATGCACCCAATACAGGAGCACCTAGATACATAAAGCAAGTTCTTAATGCCCTACAAAGAGACTTAGACTCCCACACAATAATAGTGGGAGACTTTAACACTCCACTGTCAATATTAGACAGATCAATGAGACAGAAAATTAACAAGGATATCCAGGACTTGAACTCAGAGCTGGACCAAGAGGACATAAAAGACATCTACAGAAGTCTCCACCCCAAATCCACAGAATATACATTGTTCTCAGCACCACATCACACTTACTCTAAAACTGACCACATAATGGAAATCATAACAACCAGTCTCTCAGACCACAGTGAAATCAAATTAGAACTCAAGATTAAGAAACTCACTCAAAACCGCACAACTACATGGAAACTGAACAACCTGCTCCTGAATGACTACTGGATAAATAATGAAATGAAGGCAGAAATAAAGATTTCTTCCAAACCAATGAAAACGAGGACACAATGTACCAGAATCTCTGGGACACATTTAAAGCAGTGTCTAGAGGGAAATTTATAGCACATAATGCCCACATGAGAAGCGAGGAAAGATCTAAACTTGACACCCTATTGTCACAATTGAAAGAACTAGAGGAGCAAGATCAAACAAATTCAAAACCTAGCAGAGGACAAGAAATAGCTAAGATCAGAGCAGAACTGAAGGAGACAGACACACAAAAAACTCTTCAAAAAGAAAAAATCCATGAATCCAGGTGCTGGTGTTTTGAAAAGATCAACAAAATAGGCAGATCACTAGCCAGACTAATAAAAAAGAAAAGAGAGAATAACGAATAGATGCAATAAAAAATGATAAAGGGGATATCACCACCGATTCCGCAGAGATACAAAACTACCATCAGAGATTACTACAAACAACTCTATGCACATAAACTAGTAAATCTAGAAGAAATGAATAAATTCCTGGACACTTACACCCTCCCAAGACTAAACCAGGAAGAAGCTGAATCCCTGAATAGACCAATAACAAGGTCTCAAGTCGAGGCAGCAATTAATAGCCTACCAACCAAAAAAAGTCCATGTCCAGACAAGTTCACAGCCAAATTTTACCAGACATACAAAGAGCTTGTACCATTCCTTCTGAAACTATTCCAAACGATACAAAATGAGGGAATCCTCCCTAACTCATTTTATGAGACCAACATCATCCTAATATCAAAACCTCGCAGAGACACAATTAAAAAAGAAAATTTCAGGCCAATATCCATGGAAATGAATTCTGTAGGGGGAATATAGGCTTAGAAGTTCAGAAAAGAAAACAGGTTGGCTGAACTATTAGGAGATGGTATGGTACAGCTGGAATGCAGTGGGCACAATCACAGTTCACTGCAGCCTCAACCTCCCCAGGCTCAAGTGATCCTCCCACCTCAGTCTCCCAAAGTGCTAATTTTTGTATGTTTCACCATGCTGCCCAGTTCTGTCTCAAACTCCCAGGCTCAAGTGATCCATCCACCTTAGCCTTCCAAAGTGCTGGGGTTACAGGTGTGAACCACTTCCCCCAGCAAGGAGACAGTTTCATAAAAAGATTAAACTTAAGCCATGCTCTAAAAGATAAATAAAGTTTAGAGATGAGAGGGTATGACAGATGGGATAAATAGTCTAAGGAAAGGATTTGAGGAAGGAATAAACCTCTGAGACAGAGAAGAAATCACCCTGTTCTCTGGAGAAGAACAAGAGAGAGAATGTTTTGATTAAGGAAAAATACAGTTGGTCCCCTAAGGAATGGTGGAGGACGCTATTCTTACAGAATAATCTTTAGCAAGTCTGTTATGACAAGAAAACTAGGAAGTGCCTATAAAAGATACTCTATTGTCTATCCAAACATGTCAGTAAACATTTATGCAAAACAAGTAACCTTAATATATGCAGATTACACTTTTCAGAAAAACCAAGTAAAACATGCCTTGTACAATACAATCAAGAAAGCACTATTCTGCCACTATCACTGCTTCAGCTCTCACTGTGATCCATGGGGTATCCATTCATGGAACGAAAGCAGCATATGGCTTGGAAAATATAAGCCTCTGATCTTCCAATGAACAAGATAATCTTTAAATTAAAATATCAAATCAAAAATGTTCCTGAATAACAATGAGTGTAAGTTGCTGGGTTTGTATTGTTGGTTTTGGGCTTTTTTTCTTTTTTTGCAGAAAGAGAGATTCTTATTGGTCAAATGAAAAATGTATTCAATAATTGCAGCAGATAAAATCAAAGCAGTATTTTCTCTATATTCCCTAAGAGGTATGTTTCTCTCCTGTTCTTTATTCATTGGTAGTAAAGCTATAAAAGAGAGTGGTAATACAACCAGTGAGTGGGATTTTTTTCATGTCTCTTGTTATACTTCCTATGGAGTAAGATGCAGTTAGACACCAAAAATCTCAAGGGCCAAGATCTCTGGTGCCTTATCTAAGTGAGTGACACCAGAAGGAAACAGGAACTCTGCAGACATCATTCTGAAGGAAGTGATCTCTTGATTTACTAAAAGCTCCCTTTCAAGATGGTTCCCAGCAGTCTCCATCTGAAAGTAGACACTTCTTCCTCCCTGACACCAGTTGCCAAAGAGATATTCCTACTTATTAATCTACCCAAGTGACTGTTTCTGAAAATTAAAATGTGGTATGCTTTCATTATCCAACTATCCTGGAAATGGAAGGAAATAACCAAGTGTAAACCCACAACTGTAGCCTCCTAAAAAGTGAAAACACTGACAATGGGCCGAAAAAAAGAAGACATTTTAATTAATATGCTTCCCTGTGGCTTTGCCTTTCTTCTTGTGTGCTCAGCTGGAGTAATTAGAGGAAGATCTGAGGGGAGCCTACCCCAGAAGCCTCACTCAGCCATCTCCCGCTGAGTCAATCTTTGTTGGCAACTGTTTCCACTGCAGAAGAGACCCAGCATGTGCCGTAATGTACATCTGCTCTGGGGAATAATCCCTTCCAAGAACCACCAGTAAGTATCCCGTCCAAAAAGGAAAAAAAAAAATCTACTCACTTTAAAAGGAAAAAAAATAATCATTTAAGAAAGATACCGTTCCAAGCTATTATCACTCTGACATGCTTCCTCTTCCAAAATTTTTCCTCATTTAACAACTTTTTGAATTGCAATGCATAATACCATAAAATTCACCTACTTTAAGTATACAGATCAAATGATTTTAGGTAAATTTATGCAGTTGTGCAGCCACCATCACAATCAAGCTTCAGAACATTTCTGTCACCCAAAAATTTCCCTTGTGCCCAGCTGCCTTCAATCCCTGTTCCTACTCACAGCTCCACAGAAACTTATGATCTTCTTACTATCTCTAGAGTTTTGTCTTTTCTAAAAATTTCATATAAATGGAATCATACAATATGTATTCCTTTGTGTATTGCTTCTTTCACTTTTGAAGTTCATTCATGTTGTTACATGTGTAAGTAGTTTGCTCCTTTTCATTGCTGAATGATATTCCATTGCACAAATAGACCACATTTTAGTTATCTATTCCCCAACTGTTGGATAGTTACATTGTTTCTATCTTTGAGGTATGTATTATAACTAAGATGAACATTCAGATACAAGTCTTCATGTGTACATATGATTTCATTTATCTTGAGCAGATATATAGAAAAGAAATTTCTGGGTTATATGGCAATGACATGTTCAACTCTTTAAAAAACTGGCAGGGGGGTAATTTTTCAAAGTAGTTACATCATTCTCCACTTCCATCAGCAATGTATGAGGGCTCAAGTTTCTTTATAAATCTAAATAACACATAACATTCTGTCTTTCTTATTATGTATATCTCAATAAGTGTGTTGTGTTACCTCTCTGGTGTTTCAATTCACATTTCCCTAATGACTAACAGTGTTGAACATTGTTTCATGTTTTTATTTACTATTTATTTATCTTTTCTGCTGAAGTGGTCAAGTTTTTGCCCATTTTTAATTGGATTATGAATCTTCAGATTATTTAATCGTAAGAGGTCTTTTCATACCTGGACACAAGTCCTTGATCAAATATATAATTTGCAAGTATTTGCATCCATTCTTTTTTGCTTATCTTTGTTTTTTTCATTTTCTTAATGTCATCTTTTATAGAGCAGAAGTTTTCATTTATCTTTTATTGTTCATGTGTTTTGCATCCTATCCTAAGGTCACAACATAAAGGTTCATGTGTTTTGTGCCTAGCCCGAGGTCTCAAATTTTTTCTCTCATCTTTAATTCTGGAACTATTATACTTTGAGCTCTTACATTTAGATCTGTGATCCATTTTGAGTAGAATTTTGTGTATGGTGTGAGGTAAGCATCAAGTTTTTGTTTGTTTGTTTGTTTTTTGCATATGGCTGCTGTGATGGTTAATTTTAGGTGTCAACTTGAATGGATTTAGGGAGACCTAGATAGCTGGTGACGCATTATCTCTGGATGTGTCTGTGATAATGTTTCCATAGGAGATGGTGTGTGAGTCAGTGAATTCAGTGGACAAGATCTGCCTTCAATGTAGGGTGGGCACTCCCAACTCTGCCGAGAGTCAAAATAAAACAAAAAGGCAGAGGACAGGTGAATTTTCTCTGTCTCTCCTGGAGCTGGGATACCCTTCTCCTGCCCCTGGCCATCAGAACTCCAGGTTTTCCAGCCTTTGAACCATGGGACTTGCACCAGGAGCTCCCTGGGTTCTAAGGCCTTCAGGCTCAAATTGAGAGTTACACTATGAGCTTCCCTGGTTCTGAGACCTCTGGACTTGGACTAAGCCATGCTACTGCTTTCTCTGGTTCCCTAGCATACAGATGGCCTATCATAGGAGTTCTCAGCCTCAATAATTGCATGAGCCAGTTTCCTTTATGAATATCCTCTCATGTACCTATCTATGTCTATCGGTATTACTCGCTGTGTCTCTCTGGAGAATCCTGACTAATGCAGATACCAAATTGTTCCAGCATGTTTTTCTGCTGCATTACCTTTCAACTTTGTCAAAAATCAAGAGAACATAAGTATGTGGATTCATTTCTAGACTATCCTGTTTCATTATTCTATAGTTTATATTATGCTAATACCATAATGTTTTTCTATAACTTCATAGTAAAGTTTCAAAAACTATGTAGCATAAACCTTCCAACTTTGTTCTTTATTTTTGATTTTTTTATAGGTACCGAGTAAATGTATATATTTATGGGGCATATTAGATATGTTGATATAGGTATACAATGTGTAATAATCGTATCAGAATAAATGGGGTATCCATCACCTCAAGCATTTATCATTCATTTGCATTACGAACATTCCAAATTTACTCCCTCAGTTATTCTAAAATGTGCAACAAATTGCTGACTAGAGTCACCCTGTTGTGCTGTCAAATACTAGATCTTATTGATTCTACGTAACTATAATTTTGTACTCATTAACCATTGCCACTTCCACCCCCTACCCACTACCCTTCCCAGCTTCTGGTAACCATCATTCTACTACTATCTCCATGAGTTCAATTGCTTTAATTTTTACTTTCCACAAATAACTGAGGATATCTGAAGTTTGTCTTTCCATGCCTGGCTTATTCCACTTCACATTATGTCTTCCACTTCCATCCACGTTATTGTAAATGACAGGATCTCATGTTTTTACGATTGAGTAGTACTCCATTGTATATATGAATCACATTTCCTTTATCCATTCACTGGTTGATAGAAACACGTTGATTGCAAATATTGACTATTGTGAATACTGCTGCAATAAACATGGGAGTGCAGATATTGCTTCAACATACTGATTTCCTTTCTTTTTGGCATATACCTAGCAGCAAGACTGCCAGATCATATAGTAGATCATTTTTAGTTTTTTGAGGAACTTCCATACTGTTTTCCATAATGACTGCACTAATTTACATTCCCATCAACAGTACGAGGGTTCCCTTTCCTCCATATCCTTGCTAGCATTCATTATTGCCTGTCTTTTGAAGAAAAGCCATTTTAATTGGGATGAGATGATATGTCACTGTAGTTTTAATCTCCACTTACCTGATGTTAAGCACCTTTTCAAACACCTGTTTGCCATTTGTATGTCTTCTTTGTGTAATGTCTATTCAGAATTTTTGCCCATTTTTTAATCAGATTATTAGAATTTTTCCCTATTGAGTTGTTTCACCTTCTTACATATTCTGGTTATTCATTGCTTGTCAGATAAATAGTTTGCAAATATACTCTCCCATCCTGTGGGATGTCTCTTCACACTGTTGTTTCCTTTGCTGTACAGAAGCTTTTTAACTTGATGTTATCCCATTTGTCCATTTTTCTTTTGGTTCCTGTACTTGTGGGATATTATCAAAGAAATCTTTGCCCAGACCAATGTCCTGGACAGTTTCCTCAATGTTCTCTTTTCATTGCTTTATAGTTTGAAGTCTTAGACTTAAATTTTTAATCCATTTTGATTTGATATTTGTATATAGCAACAGATAGGGGTCTACTTTCATTTTTCTGCACATGGATATCCAGTTTTTCCAGTGCCATTTATTGAAGAGACTGTCCTTTCCCCAGTGTATGTTTTTGGCACCTTTGTCGAAAATGAGTTCATTGTAGATGTTTGGATGTATTTATGAGTTCTCCATCCTGTCCCATTGGTCTATGTGTCTGTTTTTAACGCCTGTACTATGTTGTTTTGATTACTATAGCTCTGTAGTATAATTTGAACTCAGGTAATATGATTCCTCCAGTTTTGTTCCTTTTTCTCCAAATGGCTTTGGCTATTCAGGGTCTTTTGTGGTTCTATATAAATTTTATGATTATTTTTTCTATTTCTGTGAAGAATATCACTGGTACTTTGATAGGGATTGCACTGAATCTGTATAGATTGCTTTGGATAGTATGTATGTTTTAATAATATTGATTCTTCCAATCCATGAACTTTTACTGTAACCCATCAGTTTTGTTTTCTTGTGTTTCATTTGTTTTAATGATTTTTTCGATTTCCTTCTTAATTTCATCATTGACTCACCGGTCATTCAGGAGCATATTGTTTCATTTCCATGTGTTTGTACAGTTTCCAAAGTTCCTCTTGTTACTGATTTCTAGTTTTATTCCATTGTGGTCAGAGAAGGTACTTGATATTATTTCAATTTTTTTTTAATGTTTTAAGACTTACTTGGGTTCTAACATATTCTCTATTCTTGAGAATTATCCACGTACTGAGAAGAAGAATGTACTGAGAAGAAGTAACAGCCATTGAAATGTTCTGTAAATATCAATTAGGTCCATTTGGTCTCTGATGCCAATTAAATTGGATGTTTCTTTGTTGATTTTTTGTCTAAAGATCTGTCCAATGCCAAAAGTGAAGTATTGAAGTCCCCAGCTATTGTTGTATTGGGATCTATCTCTCTCTTTAGCACTTATAATATTTGTTTTATATATTTGGGTGCTTCAGTGTTTGATGTATATATATTTACAATTATTATATCTTCTTGCAGAAATCACTTTTTTAATTATATAATGACTGTCTCCTTTTACATTTTTTGCCTTTAAATCCATTTTATGTAATATTGTTTCTTTATAGCTACTCTTGCTCTTCCTTGGTTTTCATTTGCATGGAATATATTTTTCCATCCCTTTATTTTCAGCCTTTGTGTGTCCTTATAAGTGAAGTGTGTTTCTTGTAAGCAACAGATTATTGGTCTTGTTTTTTAACCCGTTCAGCCATGTAATGACTTTTGATGGGAATGTTTAGTCCATTTACATTCAATGTTATTAATGATAAGTAAGGACATTTTCCTGTCATGTTGTTATTTGTTTTCTGGTTGTTTTGTGGTCTTTTCTTCCTTCCTTCCTTCCTTCCTTCCTTCCTTTCTTCCTCCCTTCCTTTATGTGGAAATGGTTTTCTCTTGCCAAATATTTTGTTGCTTTTAATTTTTAGTGTATCTATTGTAGGTTTATTTGAGGTTACCATGAGGCTTGAAAATAACAGATTACAAAAACAAACAAATGAAGAGAAGTCTAATAAAAACTCTAAAATTTAATTTCAACCTCTTGCTTTTCAACATTTTGATGTTTCTATTTACATCTTGTCATACTTTTGATGTCTTAGAAAGTTGTTGTAGTTATTATTTTTTATAGGTTCATCCTTTAGTGTTTCTACTCAAGATGTAAGTAGTTTATATATCACAATTACAGTGTTGTAATGTTCTGTATTTATCTGTATACTTAGGATTATCCATGAATTTTTGCCTTCAGATGATTTCTTAGTGCTCATTAATGGCCTTTTCTTTCAGACTGAAGAATTTCTTTTAACATTTCTTGTAGGACAGGCCTGATGTTCATAAAATTTCTTGGCTTTTGTTCACCTGCGAAAGTCTTTATTTCTCCTTCATGTTTGAAGGATAGTCAAATAGATATGATATTAGAAGATAATTTTTTTTTCTTTTAGCACTTTAAATACATTATGCTACTCTCTCCTGGCCACTGAGAAGTCTGCTGCCAGACATATTGAAGCTCCTTTATATGTTATTTGTTTCTTTTCTCTTGCTACTTTTAGGATTCATTCTTTATCCTTAAACTTTGCAAGTTTTATTAAATGTACTGAGGTAGCCTTATTTGGGTTAAATCGACTTGGTGTTCTATAACCTTCTTGTACTTGAATATTGATGTCTCTCTCTATGTTTGGAAAGTTATTTGTTATTATCTCTTGGAATAAATTTTATAGTCCAATCTTTCTACCTCTTCTTTAGTCCAATCCTTCTCTCTACCTCCTCTTTAAAGCCAATTAACTCTTAGATTTGCCCTTTTGAGGCTATATTCTTCATCTTGTAGGCATGCTTTATTGCTTTTTCTTTTTTTTTCTTTTGTCTCCTCTGCCTCTGTATTTTCAAATTGTCTTTCTTCAAGCTTACTAATTCTTTCTTCTACTTGATCCATTCAGCTGTTGAGAGACTCTGATGCATTTTTTCAGTTTGTCAATGGATTTTTTCAGCTCCAGAATTTCTGCTTGTTTTTTTAAACTATTATTTCAATTACTTTGTTAAGTTTATCTTATAAAATTCAGAATTCCTTCTCTGTGTTTTCTTTAATTTTGTTTAGCTTCTTCAAAACAGCTACTGTAATCTCTGAAAGGTCACATATCTCTGTCACTAGAGGATTGGTCATTTGTGCCTTACTGAGTTCGTTGGGTCAGGTTATGTTTTCTGGATAGTCTTTATGCTTGCAGATATTCAATGATGTCTATGCATTGAAGAGTCTTGTGGGCCTATTTGTACCCATCCTTCTTGAGAAAGCTTTCTAAGTATTCAAAGGGCATTGAGTGCTGTGATTTAAGTCTTTGATTACTGCAGCCATATCTGCATTAGGGGGCAACCCAAGTCCAGTAACACTGTGACTCTTGCCAACTCATAAGAGTTACCACCTTGGTGGCCTGGGGCAAGATCTAGGAGAATTCCCTAGATTACCAGGCAGAGTCTCTTCTATTACTTTCTCCCACAGAGTCTACCTCTTCAGGCTGAGCTGCCTGGAGGTGGGGGAAAGGTGATACAAGTCCCCACTGGGACTATGCTGGGTCACAACTGAAGCCACCATGGTACTGGGTCCTGTCCAAGGTCCATGTTAACTACTGCCTGGCTACCACTAATGTGTACCCCAAAGACCCTTTAGTCGGTAGGTAATGAATTCTGCAAGGACTGGGTCTTTCTCTTCAGGGTGGTAAGTTCCCTTCTGGTTCAGGATGGGTCTAGAACTGTCATCTAGGAACTAGAGCCTGAAATGAGGACTTCAGCATGCTGCTTGGTGCTTTATTTACTATGGCTATGCTGGTATCCAAGTTGCAGGACAAAGTCATCTTTCCTCAGTCCTCTTTCCTCTCACCTCTCCTTTCCTCAAGCAGAAAAAGTATCTCCAGGAGCTGCGAGCTGTGTTGCCTGGACGTGGGGAAGGGTGACATAGCACTCCTTTGGCTGCCCTAGCTTTATCTCACTGAGTCATGTGCACCCAAGTCCACTGGTTCCAAGCCCAGCAAAGCACCAGAACTTGCCCAGAAATTACAGTCTTTGTGGCTGACACTGCCTTTCAAATTTATTTAGAACCCTAGAGCACTTTAGCTGGACAATTCCTCTCCAGTGAGGGCTGGCCCAACTCTGGGGACACCAGTTGAATCCTGCCCTGTGTTTCTTTGCACTATTACTGGGCAGCACTGAGTTCCAATGCAAAGTCCAACAGTCACTGCGTTCTCCCTCTCCCAAACACATAGATTCTTTCTCCGTGCCACATGGCCCTGCCACAAGATGGGGCAAGGGTACTGTACGCAATTCAAGACTGTCTTTCCTACCTCTTCAGTGCCTCTTTCCTTGGAATGATGTTAAAATCAGGTACTATGATCACTCACCTGATTATTTGGCTCTCATGAAGATGCTTTCTTTTGTCAACAGTTGTTCAGTTGGGTGACTGAAAAAATATCGTGGGGGAATAATTACTGGAGGGTTCTATTCAGCCATCTTGCTTCACCTCCCCCATTCTTTTTTTTAAATTTTGCTTATTCTAGGTATTCTGCATTTCCACTTAAATTTAGGAACTAGTTATCAATTCCTATTAAAAGCCTGCTGGAATTTTGATAATGATTATGTTGTATCTATATATCAATTTGAAGAGAACTGCCATTTTAACTGAGTCTTTCGATCCATAAACATAGTATATCTTTCCACTTTTTACGTCTCATGAATTTCTCTTAGCAATGTTGTGTAGTTTTTATTACACAGTTCTTGTACTTTTTACAAATTTATTTCTAGATATTTTATTCTTTTTACTTTCATGGTAAATCATATTATTTTCTTAATTTTATTTTTGGATTATTGATTGCTAATACACAGAAATACAATCGATTTTTGTATATTGATCTTGTACCTTATAACCTTGCTAAACTTGCTTATTAAGGTAGATTCCTTAAGATTTCCCACATATAAATAATTATCATCCATGAATAAAGACAATTTTACTTATCTTTCAATATGTATATCTTTAATTTTGTATTCTTACATCATTGCACTGCCTCAAATGTCCAGTGCAATATTAAATAGAAGTTGTGAGAAGAGACATCTTTGTATCCTTTCAAGCATTTCATGTTAACCATGAAATTACCTGCAGCTCTTTATCAGGTTGAAGAAATGTTTATTTCTAGTTTGTTGAAAATTTTTACATTAATGTATGTTAGATATTTTCAAATGTTTTTATGATTCTATTGAGATAACTACCTGGACTTTGTCCTTTATTCTATTAACATGATGTATTACACTCACTGATTTTGGGATAATAAGTTAACCTTGCCACATAAGGAGCTCAAGAGTCACTACTCCATCCAAACAACAAATAAAAAACTAAACAAACTGAAAAGTCAACAACTATTCTTAAATTCTTCAGAGAGGTTAGGTAGCAGGGCAAACCTCTGCCTTCAAAATCATCGCAACAGACAAGGAGATACAGAGAACAACAACTTACTAGAGCAGAAACTCACAAAAAGTAACCTGTGCAGAACCAGTGCCCAGATAGGAAAACTTGAAATGCAATTGACAGTTGCTGGAGACTCAATGTGAACTCTGAGAGTTAAAAACTCCAGGAAGAAAGAGTCAGAGAAAGGTCCCCATGTTTTTATGATTTCTACCAGCAGGAGCTCTAAAAAACTCTCACAGTGAATATGTAGGAAACTCTATTCACACTTCTGGAAGGGGTTGGGGAAAAGTAAGCATTATGAAATATGCCAGCTCATGCTGCTCTTCTTCTTAATAAGAAATATGCTCAATGTGACTGAAAAGATGGCTGAATCGGAACAGCTCCCAGCAAGATCAACACAGAAAGTGAGTGATTTCTGCATTTCCAACTGAGGTACCTGGCTCATCTCATTGGAATGGTTAGAGAGTGGGTGCAGCCCATAGAGGGCGAGCTGATGCAGGATGGAGTGTTGCCTCACCCAAAGTGCAAGGGGTCAGGGAACTCCCTTCCCTAGCCAAGGGAAGCATGAGGGACTGTGCTGTGAGGGATGGAGCACTCCAGCCCAGATACTGTGATTTTCCCACAATCTTTGTAATCCATAGACAAAGAGATTCCCTCTGATGCCTACACCACCAGGGCCCTGGGTTTCAAGCACAAAACTGGGCAGCCATTTGGGCAGACACTGAGCTAGATGCAGGAGTTTGTTTTTTTTTTTTCATTCCCCAGTGGCACCTGGAACACAAACGAGACAGAACCATTCACTCCCCTGAAAAGGGGACTGAAGCCAGTAAGCCAAGTGGTCTAGCTCAGTGGCAACCACCCCCACAAAGCCCACCAAGCTAAGATCCACTGGCTTGAAATTCTTGCTGGCAGCACAGCAGACTGAAATCAACCTGGGATGTTTGGGCTTGGTGAAGGGAGGGGCATCTACCATTACTGAGGCTTGAGTAGACAGTTTAACCCGCACAGTGTAAACAAAACTGCCAGGAAGATCACACTGGGTGGAGCCCACCACAGCTCAGCAAATCTGCTATAGTCAGACTCCCTCTCCAGATTTCTCCTCTCTGGTCAGGGCATCTCTTAAAAAAAGGCAGCAACCCCAGTCAGAGGCTTACAGATAAAACTTGCATCTCCCTGGGACAGAGCACCTAAGGGAAGGGGTGGCTGTGAACACAAATTCGGCAGACTTAAATATTCCTGCTTGCCAACTATGAAGAGAGCAGTGGATCTCCCAGCACAGCGCTTGAGCTCTGCTAAGGGACAGACTGACTCCTCATGCCTCCTGATTGATTGAGAGGGGTCGAAAGATGCCTCATACACAAGAGCGCTGGCTCGCATCTGGCAGGTGGCCCTCCAGGACAAAGAAGAAACCTACTTATAGGACTAATGCTTTCCCTCCCCGACACCTTACCACTACTTTACTAAAGGCCTATTTACTGCCGTTCTTTTTACCGAGTATATCATGTCCACCTTCCTACAAACATTTATAGGACATTCTAGAAGGCAAACAAAAAGTTTGAGGAGCAAAAACAAACATCAGAACCAGAGATAGATATTGTAGAAATGTTATAATTATCAGACTAGGATTTTTTTAACTGCAATTAATATGACAAGGTTAATGGCAGAAAAGATGAGTAATACAAACAGAGATGAAAATGCTAAGAAAGAACCAAAAAGATATGCCAGAGATCAAAAACACTGTAGTAAAAATGAAGAATGTCTTTAACGTGCTCATTAGTAGACCAGATACGACTGAGGAAAGAATCTCTGAGCTTGAGTATATGACAACAGAAACTTCCTAAACTGAAAAGAAAAAAGACCAACATAAAATCAAAGAACTTCTGGACAATAAGCAAAGAGGTAACATATGCACAGTGGGAATATCAGAAAGAGAAGAAAGACATCTGTTGCTAGACTGAGGTTGCTAATATTTTATGAAGGCTTTTTGCATCTGTGTTCATGAAGGATGTTGGTCTATAGTTTTCTCGTGATGTCTTTGTCTGCTTAGTCTGGCTTCAATAAAATGAGCTGGGAAGAAGTTCTCTCCTATCTGTTTTCTAAAGAAGTTTGTGTAGAACCACTATGATTTCTTCCTTAAATACTTCATAGAATTCTCCAATTAAAACATCTGGACCTGGCCACTTTGTGGAATATTATCCTTTTGATGATTCAATTCAATAAATTTTTATTGGGTACCCATTATATATGCACCTCTGCAGTTGACTTTAAGGACATACAATTTCCAATATGTAGAAATTTTACACTCTACTATAAAGATTTTTAAAATCCCACATACAAAAATCAACAGTGCCATAATACAAGGTACTCTTTGATTATGTGCAAGCACCATGGAAGACAAAACACTAACTAAAACTTTATTCAAATTCTATTTCTGTCATTACTTTGTAGTTGAACCTTAAACACTTAAATATCCTAAGCTGCAGTCTCCTCATTGTAAAATGATACAGTTAGATGAGAATAATTCTAAGAACCTTCCAGTATTTAAATTATTTAATCAATAAGAAAAGTTCAAAAATAAACTTTACCACAAATAACAATCCAAGAAAAATGTTTATAATTCAAAGCACAGACAAAATATTATTCCAAATTATATCTTAGAGATCAAGAAGAAAAACCCACAATATAATAGAAAAATAACATTCAGAAAAAGAAACACCAAATGATCCTTAAATACATGAAAATTACTCAACATCAGAATCAACTATATGCTAACAAGTAAGTAGAAAATGTAATTTTAGAAAGATAAGCGTTTAAATTGAAATAAAAGACATCTAATACTTAGGAATACATTTATCAAACTTTATGTAAGACCTCTACACTAAAAACTACAAAACACTGCTGAGAGAAATTAAAGAAGGCCAAAATAAATATTCATGAAATTTGAAACTTAGAAAAAAATTTTTTTTGGACAGAGTCTCGCTGTGTCACCCAGGCTGGAGTGCAGTGGCATGATCCTGGCTCACTGTAACCTCTGTCTCCCAGGTTCACGCAATTCTCCTGCCTCAGCCTCCTAAGGAGCTGGGATTACAGGTACACTCTACCACACTCAGATAATTTTTGTATTTTTTAGTAGAGATGGGGTTTAGCCATGTTGGCCGGGCTGGTTTTGAACTCCTGACCTCGGGTGATCTGCCTACCTCAGCCTCCCAAAGTACTGGGATTACAGGTGTAAGCCACTGCGCCTGGCCAAGACTTAGAAATATTAACATGTCGATTCTCCTCAAAATTTATCCATAAATTCAATGCAATCCAAACAAACTTCCAACAGACATTTTCTACATTTATTGTAAAATGTGCATGAATATACAAAGGAACTAGAAAAGCCAATACAATCTTGAAAAAGAACAAAACGGGAGGATTTACATAACCAAATGTCAATACTTAGGAAAAAGCTACAATAACTAAGGCAATGTTGTATCTACACCAATGGAACAGAATAAAGAGCCCAGAAATAGACCGAAACATATATGGCCATCAATTTACATATCACTGAAGTTCAGAGGGGAAAGAATGACCCCTTCCCAGCCTCCATAAATGGTACTGGATCACTGGAAAACTATATGGAGAAAGAGGAACCTTGACCCTTAAATTCCACAATGCACAAAAATTAATTTTTTTAACTTTTAAGTTCAGGGGTACATGTGCAGATTTGCTACATAGATAAACTTATATCATGGGTATTTATTGTACAGATTATTTCATCACCCAGTGTGTGATTATTAACACTGAGTGTCAACTTGACTGGGTTGAAAAATGCAAAGTATTGATCCCGGGTGTGTCTGTGAGGGTGCTGCCAAAGGAGATTAACATTTGAGTTAGTGGGCTGGGAAAGGCGGACCCACTCTTGATCTGTGTGAACACCATCTAATCAGCTGCCAGCACAGCCAGGATATAAAGCAGCAGAAAAACATTAAATGCTAGACTGGCTTAGCCTCCTGGCATACATCTTTCTCCTGTGCTGGATGCTTCCTGCCCTCAAACATCAGAATCCAAGTTCTAGACTAGCTTCCTTCTTCCTCAGCTTGCAGACAGCCTATTGTTGGACTTTGTGATCATGTGAGTTAATGCTCCTTAATAAACTCCCATATATACATCTCTAGTTAGTTCTGTTTCTCTAGAGAACCCTCACTAATATACCCAGGTATTAAGCCTAGTACCCATTAATTATTTTTCCTGATCCTCTCTTTCCTCTACCCTTCACCCTCCGATGGGCCCCAGTATATCTTGTTCCCCTCTATGTGTCCATGTGTTCACATCATTTAGCTCCTATTAATAAGTAAGAACATGCTGTATTTGGTTTTCTATTCCTGCATTAGTTTGCTAAGGATAATGGCCTCCAGCTTTTGAAAGAGGTAAATATGAAAGAAAAAAACAATAAAGCTTCAAGAGGAAAACATGACAGAATATCTTCATGACCTTGAGATAAACAAAGATTTCTTAAACAGGACACAGAAAACACTAATCATTTAAAAAACATAGACAAGTTCAAGTTTATTTAAATTAAGATCTTCAATTATCCAGAAGATGTCATTAGACTATAAACTAGAAGGTATTGGTACTAGAAGGTAAAACAACAATTAAATACCACTACATCCTCA
This sequence comes from Cacajao melanocephalus, assembly GCA_963573385.1. NCBI lineage: Eukaryota > Metazoa > Chordata > Mammalia > Primates > Pitheciidae > Cacajao > Cacajao melanocephalus. The sequence continues at coordinate 16,545 of CAUYLG010024808.1, forward strand.
CCAGATTGGCTAAAATTATAAGAACCAATAACACACCAAGTCTTAACAAGGATATAGAGCAATCTGAACTCTCATACATTACTGCTGGTGATATATATTGATACAATCACTTTGCAAAACTGTTGTATCTAGTAAAACTAAACATACCAGCAACTCCAATCCTAAGTTCATACCCAAAGAAAAAATAAGTGCATAATTCTTCTAAGACACATGTCAAAAATGTTGACGGCAGCTTTATTCTCAATAGCCAAAATCTGAAGACAACTAAAATGTCATTTTTCTAGATAATTGATATAAAAATTATTGTATATTGATAGCAAAATTACATAGCAACAAAAAGGTGAATAAATTAATGTTTACATGCAAGGACATGGAAAAATCTCATATACATAATGTTTAGTGAAGACATCAGACTCAAAAGAGCACATACAATGCTACTTACATGAAGTTCAAGTACTAAGCTACATGATATAATTCAGCATAAGTGTTAGTATTGAGTAGACCGAGGTGCAAGGCAACCTTCCAGGGTGCTGGAAATATTTTACATCTTATCTAAGTGGTGATTTTATTGATGTCTACATATTCAAAACTTCATCAAGATGTGGACTTTACATTTTTGTACTTTATGTATATATTACTTACAAAATTGTTAAGAATGCTCAACCTCACTTTAAGTAAGATAAATGTAAATTAAAGCTACCTTAAAGCTGGGTATGGTAGTCCCAGCTACTCAGGAAGCATAGGCAGAAGGATGACTTGAGCCCAGGAGTTTGAGACCAGCATGGGCAACATATTAATATATATATGACATATATATATATATATATATATATGACAGGGTCTTAATATGTTGCCCATGTTGGTTTATATATATAAACTACCTTGAGATATCATTTCTTACTGTTATATTAGAACAAAAGATTCAAAAGTTGTTTAATATGCTCACTTGGTGCACTGTAGCGGAGCACAAATTAACATCGGAATGTAGAATGTTGTTGGAACCCATAGGAAATGATACATCTACCCTCTGACAATCTCACTTCTGGAATTTCATAAATACATCCACACACATAGGAAGCCACATGTGTACAAGATCATTCTTCATGACATTGATTAGACTATCAAAAACTTAAAAATTACTTACAGGCAAGATGACCAAATAAAAACAGGTCTGGTCTCCAGCTCCCTCAGAAGGTGGGTGATTCTGCATTTCCAACTGAGGTATCTGGCTCATCTCACTGGGACTGGTTAGACACTGGGTGCAGCCCACGGAGGGTGAGCAGAAGCCAGGTTTGGTGTCCTGTCAACCAGGAAACACAACAGGTAGGGGAACTCCCTCTCCTAGCCAAGGGGAGCCAGGAGCAACAGTTTTTGTGAGGAACTTCTGCCCAGAAACCATACTCTTCCCTTGGTCTTTGCCACTGGCAGATCGGGAGATTCCCTCAAGTGTCTATGCTACTAGGATCCTGAATTTCAAGCACAAAACTGGGCAGCCATTTGGGCAGACACCAAGCCAATTGCAGGAGTTTGTTTTTTTTTTTTTTTCATAAGCCAGTGGCTCAACACCAGTGAGACAGAACCATTCACTCCCCTGAAAAGGGGGCTGAAGCCAGGAAGCCAAATGATCTAGCTCAGCAAATCCCACCCCCACAAAGCCCAGCAAGCTAAGATCCACTAGCTTGAAATTCTCACTGGCAGCACAGCAGTCTGAAGTCAACCTGGGACGCTCGAGCTTGGTGGGCGAAGGGGCATCCGCCATTACTGAGGTTGAATAGATGGTTTTCCCCTCACAGTGTAAACAAAGCTGCCAGGAGGTTCAAACTGGGAAAAGCCCACCACAGCTCAACAAAGCCACTGTAATGAGACTGCCTCTCTAGATCCTCTTCTCTGGGCAGGGCATCTCTGAAAGAAAGGCAGCAGCCTCAGTCAGGGGCTTATAGATCAAACTTCAGTCTCCCTGGGACAGAGAATCTGGGGAAACGGGCGGCTGTGGACACATCTTCAGCAGACAAACATTCTGGCCAGTTGGCTCAGAAGAGAGCAGTGGATATTCCAGCACAGCACTTGAGCTCTGGTAAAGGACAGACTGCCTCCTCAAGTGGGTCCCTGACCTCTGTGCCTCTTGACTGGGAGACACCTCCCAGCAGGGGTCAACAGATAACTCATACAGAAGAGCTCCAGCTGGCATCTGGCAGGTGCCCCTCTGGGTCGAAGCTTCCAAAGAAAAAAACAGGCTGCAATCTTTGCTGTTCTGCAGCCCCCACTGTTAACACAGGCAAACAGGGTCTGGAGTGGACTTTCAGCAAACCCCAGCTGACCTGCAGCAGAGAGGCATGTTAGAAGGTAAGCTAACAAAGAGGAAGAAATAGCATCAACATCAATCAAAACGACATCAACACAGAAACTCCATCCAAAACTCAACAAGATCCTAGATCAAAAGTAGGTAAATCCATGGAGATGAAGAAAAACCAGCACAAAATAGCTGAAAATTCCAAAAAACAGAACGCCTCTTCTCTTCCCAAGGCATGCAACTTCTCACCAGCAAGGGAACAAAATTGGACAGAGAATGAGTCTGACAAATTGAGAGAAGTAGGCATCCTTTGAGCTAAAGGAGCAGGTACTAACCAAATGCAAGGAAACTAAGAACCTTGAAAAGAGGTTAGATGAATTGCTAACTAGAATGACCGGTTTAGAGACGAACATAAATGACCTGATGGAGCTGAAAAACACAGCACAAGAACTTCATGAAGCATACACAAGTATCAATAGCCCAATCGATCAAGCAGAAGAAAGGCTATCAGTGACTGAAGATCAACATAATGAAATAAAACGTGAAGTCAAGATTAGAGAAAAAGAATGAAAAGAAACAAGCAAAGCCTCCAAGAAATATGGAGAACTCTCAACCCCAAATCAACAGAATATACATTCTTCTCAGCACCACATCACACTTATTCTAAAATTGACCACATAATTGGAAGGAAAATACTCCTCAGCAAAAGCAAATGTTGAAATCATAACAAACAGTCTCTCAGACCATAGTGTAATCAAATTAGAACTCAGGATTAAGAAACTCACTCAAAACTGCATAACTACACGGAAACTGAACAACCTGTTCCTGAATGACTACTGGGAGAAATAATGAAATGAAGGCAGAAATAAACAAGTTCTTTGAAACCAATGAGAACAAAAACACAATGTACCAGAATCTCTGGGACACAGCTAAAGCAATGTTTAGAGAGAAATTTATAGCACTAAATGCTCACAAGAGAAAGCAGGAGAGATCTAAAATCAACACCCTAACATAACAATTAAAAGAACTAGAGAAACAAGAGCAAACAAATACAAAAGCTAGCAGAGGACAGAAATAGCTAAGATTAGAGCAGAACTGAAGGAGGTAGAGACACAAAAAAACCTTCAAAAAAATCAAATCCAGGAGCTGTTTTTTTTTTAAAAGATCAACAAAATAGAACTCTAGCCAGACTAATAAAGAAGAAAAAAAAAGAAGAATCAAAGAGACACAGTAAAAAATGATAAAGGGGATATCACCACTGATCCCACAGAAATACAAACTACCATCAGGGAATACTATGAACACCGCTACGCAAATAAACTAGAAAATCTAGAAGAATGGATAAATTCCTGGACACATACACCCTCCCAAGACTAAACAAGGAAAAAGTCAAATCTCTGAACAGACCAATAAAAAGCTCTGAAATTGAAGCTGTAAATAATAGCCTACCAACCAAAAAAAAAGCCTAGGACCAGACAGATTCACAGCCGATTTCTACCAGAGGTACAAAGGGGAGCTGGTACCATTTCTTCTCAAACTATTACAAACAATAGAAAAAGAGCAACTACTCCCTAACGCATTTTATGAGGCCAGCATCATCCTGATACCAAAACCTAGCAGAGACACAACAAAAAAATAAAATCTGAGGCCAATATCCCTGATGAACATTGATGCGAAAATCCTCAATAAAATACTGGCAAACCAAATTCAGTAGCACATCAAAAAGCTCATCCACCACAATCAAGTTGGCTTCATCTGTAGGATGCAAGCTTGGTTCAACATATGCAAATCAATAAACGTAACCCATCACATAAAGAGAACCAATGACAAAAACCACATGATCAACTCAATCAATGCAGAAAAGGCCTTTGATAAAATTCAACACCACTTCATGCTAATACTCTCAAGAAACTAGGTATTGATGGAACCTTTCTCAAAACATTAAGACCTATTTATGACAAACCCACAGCCAATATTGTACTGAATGGGCAAAAGCTGGAAGCATTCCTTTGAAAACCAAAACAAGACAAGGATGCACACTCACCACTCCTATTCAACATAGTATTGGAAGTTCTAGCCAGGGCAATCAAGCAAGAGATGGAAATAAGGGTATTCAAATAGGACAAGAGGAAGTCAAATTGTCTCTGTTTGCAGATGACACGATTTTGTATTTAGAAAAACTCCATCATCTCAGCCCAAAATCTCCTTAAGCTGATAAGCAACTTCAGCAAAGTCTCAAAATATGAAATCAATGTACAAAAATCACAAGCATTCCTATACACCTATAATAGACACACAGAAAGCCAATTCATGAGGCAACTCCCATTCACAATTGCCACAAGAAAATACCTAGGAATATATCTTACAAGGTATGTGAAGGATCTCTTCAAGGAGAACTACAAACCACTGTTCAAGAAAATGAGAGAGAACACGAACAAATGGAAAAACATTCCATGCTCATGGATATAAACAATCAATACTGTGAAATGGCCATACTGCCCAAAGTAATTTATAGAGTCAGTGCTATCCCCATCAAGCTACCATTTACTTTCATCACAGAATTAGAAAAAAAAACACTTTAAATTTAATATGAAACCAAAAAAGAGACCATAAAAAACACTTTAAATTTAATATGGAACCAAAAAAGAGACCATATAGCCAAGACAATCTTTAGCAAAAAGAGCAAATCTGGAGGCATTATGCTACCTGACTTCAAACTATACTACAAGGCTACAGGAACAAAAACAGCATGGTACTGGTATCAAAACAGATATATAGACCAATGGAACAGAACAGAGGCCTCAGAAATAACAGCACAGATCTACAATCATCTAATCTTTGACAAACCTGACAAAAACAAGCAATGGGGAAAGGATTCCCTATTTAATATATGGTGTTGGGAACACTGGCTAGCCACATGCAGAAAACTCAAACTGGACACCTTCCTTACACAAAAATTAACTCAAGATAGATTAAAGACTTAAACCTAAGACCTAAAACCATAAAAACCCTAGAAGAAAACCTACGCAATACCATTCAAGACATAGGCATGGGTAAAGACTTCATAATGAAACACCAAAAGCAAGGGCAACAAAAGCCAGAATTAACAAATGGGATCTAATTTACCTAAAGAGCTTCTACACAGCAAAAGAAACTATCATCAGAGTGAACAGGCAACCTATAGAATGGGAGAAAATTTTTGCAGTCTATCTATCTGACAAAGGGCTAATATCCAGGATCTACAAAGAACTTAAACAAATTTACAAGAAAAAAAAATCCTCAAAAAGTACACAAAGGATATGAACAGACACTTCTCAAAAGAAGACATTTGTGCAGCCAACAAACATGAAAAAAAGCTCATCATCACTGGTCATTAGAGAAATGCAAAACCACAATGAGATACTATCTAACGTCAGTTAGAATGGCGATCTTTCAAAAGTCAGGAAACGGCAGATGCTGGACAGGATGCGGAGAAATAGGAACACTTTTGCACTGCTGGTGGGAGGGCAAATTTGTTCAACCATTGTGGAATACAGTGTAGCAATTCCTTAAGAATCTAGAACCAGAAATATCATTTAACCCAGCAATCCCACTACTGGGTATATACCCAAAGGAAATCATTCTACTATAAAGACTCATGCACATGTATGTTTATTGTGGTACTCTTCACAATAGCAAAGACTTGGAACTAACCCAAATGCCCATCAATGATAGACTGAATAAAGAAAATGTGTCACATGTACACCATGGAATACAATGCAGCCATAAAAAAGGATGAGTTCATGTCTTTGCAGGGACATGGATGAAGCTGGAAACCATCATTCTTGGCAAATTAACACAGGAACAGAAAACCAAACACTGCATGTTCTCACTCATATGTGGGAGTTGCACAATGAGAACACATGGACACAGGGAGGGGAACATCACACACTGGAGTCTGTTGGGGGGTGTGGGGATAGGGGAGGGAGAACATTAGGAGAAATACCTAAGGTAGATGACAGGGTGATAGATACGGCAAACCACCATGTCACCTCTATACCTGTGTAACAAACCTTGAATGTTCTACACATGTATCCCAGAACTTAAAGTTTAATTAATTAATTAATTTAAAATGAATCAAGTGTCTAGCTATATGGGTTTGTAGAAGCATGGCTGAAAAAAATCTATACCCATGCAATGTAACTGTAAAAATAATAATAGAGGAGAGTCTTACATATTGACATTTGCTAGATGAAATATTATGTAACCTTAAAATATGAAATTGTAAAAAAAAAAAAAAAAAAAGAATGAAAGAAAGTGAGAGATGCCTACGTACTAATAAGTACCTGTGTACTGACAGAAGGAGACCCCAGGATACATTATTAAGTGGAAAAAATGGTATAGAACAATTAATACAGAATACATTGTTTTGAGTGTTAAAAGCGGGAAAAATGATAAATATATTCATATTTTTCTCTATGTATATAAAACACTAAATGTACAAATGAGAAACCAGTAAAAATGGTAAACTGCAAAGATAGGGGAGTAGGTACAAGGTAGATGTGACCAAGATGAGAGAGAAACTTCCCAGTATATACAGTATATATTGTGAATGGAGGCCAGGCCAGAGGGTCCAATGTCAGCTTTTGTGTGAGGTAATCAGTTTATAGACAAACCAGAGTCAATATATTGTTCTTATAATTCATATAGGCAATGAGCAGAGTTTCCAAATTGAAAACCAAACTATGATGCCTTCAGAGACAACGTTTTGTACATATTTCATTTCTTTTTAGGGAAATGCACAAGGTCTAATTACACCACAAACTGTTTATTCTCCTCATTAGCCTTTGGGTTTCAGCATGTGTGAGTTTTCTTATGTATTTTTATTAAAAAATAAAAAATAATTTTCATCTTTGAACCACAAAAATTTCTTAACTATTTTTTTAAAAACACAAGAAAAAATGAGGTATATCACAAGTACTGCTACTGAAATTCAGCAGGAAAAAAAAATAAGGTGTATACCAACTAAGAAACAATTCGCAGGAAAAACAGAACTTCGCATGGTTTTTGAAAGATGGGTAAGGTCTGATTTTGGACACCTACTTCACATTTCCACAAGTAGATGAGACTCACACCTTGAAATCCTGTTACTTCAGTCAAAACATTCAGTTTAACATCATGTTATTCGCTTAATTTGGCATAGTGGTCACTTCTAGAAACAGAGAGAGAGGAACAAGAAAGAGGAGGGGAGGATTTCTCAGAGACTTGAACTGTATCTTCATTTTACTTCTGAAAAAAAAAAATGCAGGGAAGATCAAGTGAAAACACTGGAAGAAGGTCACCTATAAGCCAAAGAGAGAAGCCTTAGGAGAAATCAACCCTGCCAAGCAAACACCTTGACCTTGGACTTGTAGCCTCCTCAACTGTGAAAGAATTAACTTCTGTTGTTTAAGCCACATAAAAAATAATAATAATATGTAATTTTTAAAAAACCATGAAGCAAAAATGTCAAAATGCAAAGATTTGATAAATTTAGGTGGTGGGGGAAAAAGTTAAATTGTGTCCTTTTTATTGAAGACAACACGGGCCTCTGAGAATAATAGTCGATTTTTTTAAGATAAAGCATTTCACTGTTTTCTGTGTGGACAAGCAATATAGGGAAGAATAAACATGTGTGAAGCCAAAACAACACAGTACATTTAGAAGGCTTTGGCTCATCAAGAAGTCATTATAGAGCCACGTAAGATTGCACTAAACTGTGAGCATTCAGTGCAGAGCAAACCTGGACCTGTATGAATCACTGCTGCTGTGAATTGGGGCCAGGCCAGAGCGTCAAACGTCAGACTTCATGTGAGGGCATCAGTTTACAGACAAACCAGAAGCCTATTGTTCTTGTAATTCCTACAGGCAATGAGCATAGTTTCCAAATTGAAAACTAGACTAACTATGATGCCTTCAGGGATAACATTTTGTACATATTTCATGATTTCTTTTTAGGGAAATGCACAAGGTCTAATTACACAAGCTGTTTATTCTCCTCATTAGCCTTTTGGTTTTCAGCATGTGTGAGTTTTCTTAAGCTTTTCTCACTATTAAACTCAGCCAAATTCGTGCTCACAGAGGAAGTCAGATTCTAGTATGCAGCTCGACAGCAGATCTCCAAGCTACCCAAATCCACCGGGTAATCAAAAACATTCTGTAGGCTGCTGTATGACTTTTTTCTTTCCTCCTACAAATAGCAGTAGCAGAATTAATGTCAACACACACTCCCCCACACCACCCTCAGACAGGCTTAGCCTGTTTAACGGCAATTACTCTCCTGATCAAGATTCTTCTTTCGACTTGGCAAAGATGACAAGAAAAGACAGTAAAGAGAACAGACTATTCATGTAAATAAATACAAAGCACCTCATGTTATTCAACACTTTCCACATTTCAAACATTTTCATATATTTGATCCTTACAAATCAATGAAGAGGCAGAGAAGGTACTATTGATCCCATTTTACAGATGAGGAAAGCTGAGGCTCAGGAAAGTGAAGTGGCTAACCAAAAAGTTATATAGCTCATAAGTGGATGGAACCTACATTCATATCTTCTGACCCCACTGCAGAGTTCTTTCCGCTGTGCCAGACGTTTGCAGACTCAAGTCAAAAAATTGGTGACATAACTATTCAAATTCCTTTATATCTACCTGTAAGCTGCAGTTTCCCACAATCATGATTGTCTAATGTATTCAATTCCTCGATGTTTTGGACCCAAAATCTCTCTTTCCTCACCCTCTGGCCAGCCATGGATCTGTATTTCCACCATTTGAGGTTACTTCTCCACCTAACAAGCTGGATTTCACCATGCAGGCCAGTTTTTCTCAGTATTGTTTCTGAGGTACCTCCCTGAGAAATACACTGGATATATGTTAAAAATATAAATTCCTGGGCATCATCCCAAATCCATGGAATCAGAATCTTTGGGGGTATGTTTAGGAATTTGCATTTTTAACAAGCTCTTCCAAGCTGATACCAGCTTTAAAGTTGAAAAGCACAGCTTTCAGCAATGAAAAGCCTGGGATGTTTCAAGCCAGAGACTAGAATCACCAAAGAGTTATTTTAAGATGATGAACTTGGAAGCAATGTTTCCCATGAGCTGGAGTAGAAAGACTGGAGTCTAGGAAAACTGACTGAGGTTATTGCAGCAGCCCAGCTGGAGAAGCAGGATGGGAGGGAAAGAGTAAACATGGAAATAGAAAAATTGTAAGGAGCATTACATAAGTCACTACAATTTATTCTTTCTTTTCTATAAAAATTTCATTTCACCCAGGCTCCATTAGCCATTAGTAAGAGGCCAAGTTAATTCTGTGAGCATATTTCATCAGGGCCACAGTTCAGCTCGTCTGTCTGTGTGTGTGCTGTACTTCATACAAGGGGATTTAGCTACGGTTCATGCTAGACTGCTTAATTAGTCTCCTGTGACTAAAACTGAGTTCCTTTGCTAAATTCATTTAGATCAGAAGAAAAGGTGGTAAGCTTCCAATAGTGATGTCCAAAGCATTTCAAATTCATTTCTGAAACTACAACCCCCCAGGTTTTTCATGAAGAAGTTCATAGGAGCATTGCTTTCCAAGTCATTCTGTGAAATCACAGAATGTATTATCTAGGATGGTTTTCATTTTCATTTGTTTCATTTGCCCTCACTTCTTCTCTTCTCTGTCTTTCCATCTCTCTCTCTCTCTCTCTCTCTCTCTCTTTCCCTCTCTCCCTCCCTCAAATGGTGGTCAAGTGTTCTTGGATTTTTTTTTTTTTTTTGGAAACAGAGTCTCACTCTGTTGCCCAGGCTGGAGTACAGTAGCGCTAGATCACTGCAACTTCTGCCTCCCAGGTTCAAGCAATTCTCCTGCCTCAGCCTCCCAAGTAACGTGGACTATAGGTTCACATCACCATGCCCGACTAATTTTTTGTATTTTAGTAGAGACAGGTCTTCATGATGTTGCCCAGGCTGGTCTCAAACTCCTGAGCTCAGACAATCCACCTGCTTCGGCCTCCCAGAGTTCTAGGATTACAGGCATGAGCCACTGTGCCCGGCCTGGATGATGTTTTAAGTTTTTATCTTTCTCACACCAGATGCTAAAATCACATCAGCCTAGAATTTGGAATGCCTGAGTTCTAGTTCCAGTTTTACCATGGACTTGCTATGGGACCTGGAGTAATTCCACTCTCCCTTCTGGAGCTCAGTTTCTTCATCTGTAAAATGAGAAGACTGAACTAGCTGGTATCCAAGGTCACTCCAATCCAAATATTCTTCATTTCTAAGTTGACTTCTCTGGATCCCTTCCAGGAACGTGAAAGTTTAAAATCTCCAGGTCCAAATTACTACTTGGTTAGAGTTCAAAGCATGTAAAATCTCTCTAAGAGTGTGCACCAGAGTCTTATGCTATAGCAGTGGAACTATAAATTGGCTTAGCTACTTAACTGCCTGCCCACACATATTTCTCACTGCAACTTCCTTAATCAGGTCCAGTGAAACTAGGTAAGGGAGAGAAATGTTCAAACAATAAGCAGTCACCTTAGCATCTGGTCACATCAGAGAGTTGTTGCATGCCTTTTATTCACCATAGGGCCTCTCTATGGATAATTCTCCACCCCTTTCATCCTCCTACCATCACACTCACCAATAAACATGTACTGATGCAAAAGACATACATGTCACTGCAGCAGCAGTACTAAGATGAACAACACATGTTCCTTGCCTTCCTAGAGCTAGAGAGATGTGGACAATAATGGATAGAGGTGTTTTAAGCTGCCATAAATCTTAACCATCATAATGTAGCCCAAACTGCAACTTTTCATGAACTTAAAGGCAGCAAATGGTTTGTGTTTGGCTTTTTTTTGGGGGGTGTGTGTGTGTGTGTGTGTGTTGTGTTGTTGTTTGCTTTGTGATTTCTTAATGCACAGATGCTAAACATGTATAAGCAAAGATCCATAACCTGATGTCCATAGTTCTGAAAGCCCTGTCCCATTTCCCAGTGATTAGACAAAATTCTTATCATCATCTAATTCAAGATCCATTACAATGTGGACCTACCATTCAATCATTCATTTATTTGATAAATGTTTACTAAACGAATGCCTATTAGGTGCCAAGCACTGTGCAAGGAACTAAGGATTCTCTAGTGAATGGGACAGGCACAGTCTCTGCCCTCATGATATTTAAAAATTTGTGAGAAGAAGGTAGATGAGACATATTAATCAAATATCTATAAGAATAAAATATAATATATATTATACATAGTTGTTTCACATACACACACAGAGACACACATTTGGAAAAATTCAGGAAGTATATATACTCAAATGGTAAAAGTAGTAACTGCTGGGGGATGAAATTATGATTTTTTTCTTCCTTATAATGTTTTTTATATCCTCTGATTTTTTTTCTGCAAGCACTACTCTTTTATAATGAGAAAAAAAGCAATTTTCATTGTAAAAAAAATGTATGCTTTTGAAGATTTATTGATATGAAAATATCACATATTGCTAAAAAGAAAAGTTTCAAAATGACATGTATATAAGATTTCATTTTGATTGTATAATACAGTAGTAAGAAACTGGAAGAGCACATACCGAAATACTAGTAGCAGTTATCTTTGGTGGCATAATAGACTGTTTTTTCTTTTATGCTTTTTAAAAAATCACCCAAGATTTCTATATTGAGCATATGACTTTTTATTTATTTTAGCCTCAGAATCTCACCACCTCGGGGAAGCCTTCTTTGGCCAGCACCATACTCTGATCACATGATGGTCCTCTGCTGCATGCCTGTACAACTTGTTGTCACCTTAACACCAAGCACGAGGTATGGTTCATCATTATTTTTCTGTGAGCTCTGTGAGGGAGGTACCAGATGTTTGAGTTCTTTCACTCACACAAGTATTTGATTATGGTCAATAAATACGGGTGTCTCCATTCAATCTCTGGTACCCTCAAATCCTACCTGGGTGTACCATTGCTGTGTGTAGGGTTGGTTTGTGGTTATTCTCCCCAGCAGCCCCCACACCTTGTTCCTAGCTCTCTCCCCAAGGGCCTGTCATTGTCATCTCCTGATACCAAGTGCATTTCCAAGGGGTAGGGGCTCATTTCTAAACTGAGTTTTTATGCCTCAACCCATCAAGATTCACTGTGAAAAGTGGAACCAGCAGATGGGACAGAAGGAAAGGGCTCATCATTATTACAGAACATAATTTATTACCCACAGGATTCCTGAGTCACTGCTGCTGGGTGAAGAAAGAGATCTGGGGAATGTTGAGCCTGGAAGGGAGGTAAGCGAGAGGCTCAAGTTTACCAACAGAGAAGCCAGGTACAGAGGTAACAAGTGACATGCATAAGTCCTACAAGCCAACGACAGAGTGGCTTCTCCCACTGCAGCAGCCTGAGAGATAAGTTAGAATACAAAATAATCTGCACAGGATGAGGAGACAGTGATGTAAAGGGGAAACTTCTATGTTTTGCTCTGTGTTGTTGGCATCTTGTACAAGGAGACTGCAAGATATTTATGAATTGATGATTAATGTTCGACAAAGATATACCTTTTTAGAACAAAAATATCTGACAAATAGAATAGATTTTACTAACAGCATCAGCTCTCTGGACAGATTTCTGGGACCACTTGTCTGGCTTCTTATCAAATTCATGCAGCACCGTCCAGCTACAAAGTACATAGTTAAGAGAAAGAATAGGCTTCAGGATCAGACAGGTTCAAGTTTGAATGTAAACTTGATTTCTTATCAGCTGTGTGATTTGGGTAAGTTAATAACCTCCTTGTGCCTCTGTTTCCTCAGTAGTGGAGGATGGAGATAATGGTATCACATAGCTCACAAGGTAACCTTAAGAATTTAACAAGATAAAGCTTGGCTATGCTCAGAATGGTGCCAGGAGCATAGCAGCTGCTCATTTTGCCACCTCAGTTTTTCATCATCACTTTCCTTGAGGCTATTTTTATTGCTACCACTACTCCCATGCCAGTTTCATGACACCAGACAGAGGCCACTTCTCATTCAGCTGCTTTACTTCGGTTGCTCTTGTTCTCTAGAATGGCATTCTATCTTCTTCCAGTTCATCAAGGACCTGAATTTTCTTCCACACTCAACTCAAGATTCACCCTCCAAAATTATCCCTAAATAACTGTCGAAAGTCTCCCCCTCTCCAAATGGTGATTATGTGTTGGGAAGGTGGTGGCAACGTTTAAAGGTCTGAGCAAACACAGTGAGAAAAGAGGAAAGAGGCTGAGCTTTGTCGTCAAAAGGCTCTGACTAAAAATTGCTCATCTGCCAAATACCAACTGTGAGACCTGGAACAAATCACTTTAAACTCTCTGAGCCTTCATCTCTTCATCTGTTAAGTAAGCATCATAATCCCCCTAGCTATTTCTTCTGTCAAAAACAGTCCAGTCGAGAACAGCATTAAGGATAAGAGCAAGCAAGGAACAGGAGGGGAAAAGAATCAAGGTCAGACAAAAGGACCAGGGGCCTGGGGTGGACTGGGATCAAGATGGACAGAACCCAGCTGAGGGGAATAGTGCAAGGACCTCATGTCCGTTGTTAGCAGAAAAATCAGTCATGATTCCTATAAGCAGAGCCCAGTGGTCCTCGTGCCAGCAGATTGGTGCAGGTAACGTTTCTATAAGAAAAGCAAGGCAGGTTAGTTTAGCATTATTTAGGAAAAGACCTGGAAAGAGGAGAAAAAGGCAACAACTTATCCTTCAGTGTCAGCAGATGGCCTAGCTGAGATGCTCCATGACAAACTGTGTAATGAGGAACTGTTTTATATTGGTTCAGCTACACAGTGTTCAAGGCATATTTTGGTAGCAAGTTTTTGGCTTCCTAGCACATTTTCCCCATCTCTTATTTTTATAACAAACCCTGCCATGTGCACCACTACCCTCACCCTGAGCTCACAGAGATAGACCGATGACCCACATCAGCCAATCAGAATATCCCACATCCAGGGATGCTACTCAAAATAGTTCACAGTTAGCATAGCAAGGGAGCCAACGTTCAGGATGGGCTCCTGCCACAGTGATATACACCCGGTGAATTTCAGCCCTGTCCACTCCTCTAGGAATAGGATGAGTCTAGAAGTGGACCCAAGACCAGATGGGGCCAATCAGATCCTTCTCTAGGAAAGAAAAAAACGAACATGGGAAAGAAGCAAAGATCATTACATTAAGATAGTTAAGATGTAAAACCTGAGGTAAGAAAGCAAAATGAAAACAATCAGACAAGCAGGAAGGAGAGAGGAGCAGAGAAAAAAAACCCAGTGAAGTTGTGTCCTGATTCTCAGGTTCCTGGTCCTACAGTTCTTTCCTTAATTCTATGGTCTGCACCACCATCTTTCCTAGTCACCTGAGCCAATCAACTTGTTATTTTTTCTTAAGCTGGTTCAAATTGAGTTTGTCATGGATAATCAAGGGTTCTGACAAAAAACTCCTCCACTCACAATGGCAAACCTTAGCTGTGCACAAGAAGTGGCCATGTACCAAATCAATTACAGTAGAAAGACAAGGGAGCATTTGAAGGACAAAGAAAGAAAAGGCCCTGAATCTGAGGATTCACTCTTGGGAGAAAAACATCTCCACTCACAGCACATTTGGCCACTGGAGATAGTTAATCTTAGAAAAGCATCTGCTGACAATTGAGCCTTGAAGGCTCACAGTGTCTCTCCTTGTCACAGCACCTTGTCTATGCTAAGTCCCCCCAGGCCTTAGGAGTTAAGTCAGCTTCAAGTTAATATACACCTTTTCCTGGGCTGCGATATCACCAGCCCCAGTGCAAGCAACTTCCACTGTGACAACTATTACTGTCTAAGCACTCACCAGGAATGGAGTCTCTGGGCTTTGTATATGGTAAACACCCAATGAACCCTTGTGTTATAAAAGAATAACCACGCACCACAACAAGAAATTCTCAGTCTCCAACCTAACCAGATAGAACAGCAGCTTCAGTCTATGGCATATAAACCCAGCTAACACACATACAGACAAACAGCACTGGTGAATAGTCCAAATCCCTGGTGACAGGAACTCAAATGACCAAATCCCACGCGTTTGTCAGACTGATCCACATCTCAGTGACCTCAATAATAACCAGAAAGTAGATGTCACCTAAGTCTCTGTAGGTCCTTTGCATTTAAGAAAAATCCATGGCCACAGGTGGTGGCTCATTCCAGTAATCCCAGCACTTTGGGAGGCTGAGGTAGGTGGATCACCTGAGGTCAGGAGTTCGAGACAAGTCTGGTCAACATGGTGAAACCCCATCTCCACTAAAAATACAAAAATTAGCCAGGTGTGGTGGCAGTAATCCCAGCTACTTGGGAGGCTGATGCAGGAGAATTGCTTGAACCTGGGAGGCAGAGGTTGCAGTGAGCACCAAAGCACTCCAGCCTGTCTGACAGAGCAAGACTCTGTCTCAGGAAAAAAAAAAAAAAAAAAAAAAAAAAACCAGAATAGAAAAAAATCAAAAATGTTGAGGTTAGTAAAAGCCTGTAAAAAAAATATATTGACTTTATAACACCAATAAAAGTACAACAAAATAGTCTAATAAACCCACTCACACAA